>CATIWM010609662.1:0-45024 GCA_949671775.1 Mallotus repandus | reverse complement strand
TACAAAATAAATAAATAAAAATCCTAAAACTACGTTCAAATACAAAATTTAATCCATGGCATTCCATGGATCTTCATGGGTTTTGTTCTCCACAATGAATTCAAATCACCCCATCCATAATCATAAACACAAAAATAAATAAGGATTAGTAATTAAACAAAATAAAAATAAAAATTAACTCAAATCAAATAGAATAAAAATAATAAAACAAAATAAAAAGAGAAAAGAGTAGAAGAAGAAATAATTTGATAGATGCAATATTGATTCCCCTCAGAAGGTGATCACCATTGATGAAAGCCTGTGGCTTTTTGTTATGTTTGTCTGTAATTTTTTATTTATTTGGATCTGATTCCCGGGTAAAACTTGAAAAAAAGGTACATGAAAAAAAATCAGAGGAATGACTGTGTTTTTGGCTCCTGACTAAAAATCATAGAGCAGAGAAAAAAAATCAAAACCCTCCTCCCCCCTGTGGAAAGAAAATTACGTATATATAGAGACAACTGTGTAACCTTAAATTAAGTACAGGATAAAAATAAAATAAAATAAATTATTTATATTATTTATCTAAAAAAATTATATTTATCAATATACTTATCAAATAAAACAAAAATATTTATCAGATAGAAAATAACAACCAATAAAAACATGAAAAAAAAGGGACAGACGTCTATTTCCGGTCGGAAATAGAAAAGGAAAAAATGATGGCCATATGGCCATCTTTACAAATTGAATGGGCCTTTGGCCTATTCGGCCAAATTTTTTTTTTTAATTTTTAATTTTTTCATTTTTTATTCTTTTAATTTTTAAAATTTATTAAAAAAATAATTTTGTATATATATTAAATAAATAAATAAAATTTAAAAATAAGTTACAATTTAGTTCAAAACAATAAATCCAATTTCACAGTAATTTTCATCATTGGATCTTCTGTCGCATTTAAACTCAAATCATCCCGAAATTAAGTGTTTACGACTGTATCCAGATATTCCAGACAACTTGAGGTCAAATTTTTCTCAAGTGGAGGGGACTGACGTAGAACGTTTAGCTGACTCACATATGAACCGGGTAGAAAGACAGAAGATAAAAGCGTGCAATCCGCAAGACTTAGAATATTTCATTACTAGACTTTTATTTTATTTATTTCCTATTTTATTTGAATTTTTTATTTTATTCCTTTTTATTTTCCTACCTTGGCTAGGATTTGACTTTCCTATCTTAGCTAGGATTTTATTTTATTTCCTATTAAAAATTAAGGTTATTGGGTTGTACCACTTTATAAATAGATGGTTTGATCTCTTATATTTCAGATTATTGAATAATACAAAAATTGTGTCCCATATTTTTTTTAAATTTCTGTATTGAAATTTGATTTTTTTTTTTAAGCCTCAGTTATGTACTAGTCTTGTTTATTTTCACGCTAGCTCGCTACGTTATTTATATATGATCCATCTTGCTTTAAAGAAAAAAAAATTATTATTTATGTATGATCCATCTTGCACTGTTGGAAATTGGGATAAGCATTGGCTGAGAGACATGCTCTTTACTTGAAAATATAAATTTTTAAAATAATAACAATATAAAAAAATGTGAAACATTTAGAGTAAATCAATCATACCCTCGGACAGACCAAACTGAATCATGATGAATGAAAAACAGCAATTAAACTCATAACTTAACTTAAATTAATTGTAAATCATTAGTTCATACAAATTATAAATTAATAAAATAGTTTATTTAACTATTTTAAAATATAAAAATAAATCAATTTAATAATAAAATAAAAATTATAAATTAATAAAATAATTTAATAAAAAATTATCTAATTTTATGTTTTATAAAAATAAATAATAAAAATTTAACTATATATTTTGAACTCTTAAAATTTATATATAATATTCACTTTAAAATTACTTGGTGTAAACTCATAATTTTAAGTATAGTTAAATCATGAATTATTGCACTTAAACATCCATTTATCAGTATAAAAAATCTTGACCTCTATTTTTGCAGTTTTATTAATTAAAAGTTGTCATGTATCTCAACATCAACAACAGAACTCTTCTCAACATCAGACTCCTTCCCTTCCCTCTTCTCAACAACAGACTCCTTCCCTTCTCGCTGAGACGAATTTTTTCTTTAATTTTTTTTAAGTTGGAATAATTCACAAACATGGTGGTGCCTAGCTGTTGAAAAGGTTTGTTATCATTTTAGAGAAACAGTATGATCTTAGACTGCCTCTATCTAGAAAGAAACCTACCTCAAAAAAGAGTGGCTTTACTCAACAACTTACAGGTTGATTAGCCAACAACATATTACTGGTGGTATTTGGATTGTGTATTTAGAAATTAATAATTTTAATTCCATCCCATATCTCATTATCGATTCACATTACAAATCTATAAATTGTATTGGTAATGTAATGTAAGTTATATAAAGGCAAGAATTACTGAAAATATTTATAATTATGTGTTATGACTAATTAATTAGCTTAATGTTTACAAGGCGAACATTTTATTATCCTCTTGTTGTGTAGTTCTGCTAATATTTACATTGAGATGGTAGGTTGGAATGGTCACATTTTTTTTTTCTCTCCTACTTGGAGCTTGAATTCTATGAATTAGCTTATTAAAATGCAAACATCAAACTTGTGACTTGATGATATCTCATTCAATTTATACACAATAACATTGACCTACAAATTTCATTGTTTAACAATTCAATTTTCCAATAGGTAAGTCATTAAGGAAAAAATATGGAATACCTTGTCGTCCTCCTACTAGTATTACATTGCATTAACATTCATATTGGTATGAATTCTACTATAATAGAATGTAATTTTTATGAACTTGGCTTATATAATAATTTCTATTATGAATAAAAATTTAAAATAATACATTAAATTTTATTGCCCCTAAATGTTAAATCTAAGTCAAAAACTAAAATTATATTTCTGAATCAATCTTTTATCTATTTATAAAGAGTCGTGTTTCATGTCGAACAGGTTTCCGAAACTGACATGTCTCGGAAATTTATCCGACACGTTTCAGGGGCGTTTTCAAAAATAAAAAAAAAAGTGCCAGGGCCATTTTTTAAAAATGAAAGAAAAAGGACACGCGTGTTCCTTTTAAATATATGTGCCTTCTATCATTGGATGAACTAGAATTAGATATGGTATTTTTCAATAAAAGATGTCAATGAGAACATTGAGAGTAAAAATATTAATTAAGTAGAAGATTCTACAAAATTGAAATTGTTAATAAATATTATTAATGAAATCTTGATATGTTAATGTTGCTTATGAGTATCATGATTTTATTGTTAATTTTAAGTAAAATTAGATGGAAAAATATTTCTTTGTTATTGAGAAATTGTGCATAATTAAGGTGATATTGTTTTATCTATGTTATAAGATAACATGATTACATATATTTTTTGGAAAAACTATTTGGTCTATCCTCAACTTTGGACCAATTATCAATCTAATCCTATTTTCAAAGTTATTTAAATTTGCTCCTCCAACTTTTCGATTTGTGTCAATTCTATCCAAACGACAATGGGCATGAGGCAGAGCTGAAGTGGAATTCCTATATGGCATAAGAGCGTCTGACATGGCAAAAAAGCAATTTACGTGGCCATCTCACTTGATCAATTTTATCCTCAACTTTTCGAGTTATATCAAATCTATCCAGATGACAAATAAATTTTGAGATTTTTTAAAATTATGTTCATAATTGTTTAATTATGCATATAAAGACTATTTAGTTATAATTGAAAAATTAAAATTAATTGACTCAATTTAGTTTTTAGTGTTGAATTATGATAATAAATTATTTTCTTTTAAAAATAAAACAAAATTAAAAATTAATTTGAACTTTAATATTGTAAATATTTTTTAATGATTAAATGTAAAAAAAAAAAAAAAAGAGGCCTCCTGCCATTTACAAAGGCAAAATGGCTTTCTAACCATTTAAAATGGCAAGATGCCTATGTGACAACATTTTTTGCATTTTTTCTTTTTTTCTTTTTTTTTTTTGGGAGAAATGAGAAAAAAAAAGTTTGTCATTTTTTATTTCACCATTTGAAAGTCGATTTTTTTTTTTACTAAATCACCACAAATTGAATATTTGTGTTAAAATAACCACAAGTTGAAAAGTAATTTATTTTTTACCTTAAAATGAAATAAATCTTCTAATAGCTCCTAATTTATCTACGCATAACATTTGTTTCTTGATATAATTTTTGATGTTTAAAGCAAACTTTAATTTTTTTTAATAGAGAAGTTATATGACCTGAATATTCATAGACTGTACAATGGGGGAGGCTTCTTTCTTTTTTTTTTAATTACTAAAGATTCTTTTATTTTTTATTTATTTTTATATTTAATCATTAAAAAATATTCACACTATTAAAATTAAAATTAAATTTTAATTTTGTTTTATTTTTAAAAGAAAATAATTTGTTATCATAATTCAACACTAAAAACTAAACTAAGTCAATTAATTTTAATTTTTCAATTATAACTGCATAGTCTTTATATGCATAATTAAACAATTATGAACATAATTTTAAAAAATCTCAAAATTTATTTGTCGTCTGGATATATTTGACACAACTCGAAAAGTTCAGGATAAAATTGATCAAGTGAGATGGCCACGTAAGACGCTTTTCTGCTATGCCAAACGCTCTTATGCCACGTAGAAATGTCACCTCAGCTCCATCTCATGCCCATTACTGTTTGGATAGAATTTGCACAAATTGAAAAGTTGGAGGAGCAAATTGAAGTAACTTTGAAAATTGGATTAGATTGATAATTGGTCCAAAGTTGAGAATAGACCATATAGTTTTCCCCATATTTTTTTTGTATTTTAGAATTATTTTTATTGTTAAAAAATATTACTAGCCCTGAAAGTATATTTTTGAATTGAATCTAATTTATAATTATATATAAAATGAACTTTATTTTTTTTATAAAGTTTCTTAGTAAAGATATGCACCTTCAATAAGATAATTTATTAAAGAGAAAAAATAACAAAACATAAACAACCTCAAGGGCAATGGGAAAAACAACAAAAAAAATGAAACTATAAAGTCCCATGGCCTAAACCTATAAGAGCTTATGTGAAGATTTTCTACTCTCCACAAACAAACTTCTGGAAAAAAGAAGACATTCATTGAGATGGATAAGAAAAAGACCTCGTTTGAGGCCTCTTGCTAGTGAGCACTAGTTTCAATTTTTCTTTCTTCTTTTTCTTTGCAGAAGCAATTTTCTAATCAATGTCTTTTTCAACCATATCAGCCCAGGACTGTTTAGAAATCATCTTCATCTCATGTTGAGCCATAAGCTGATTATCTAATAAATTAGAACTGGAAATGGCATCTGAATTTAATTCCTTCCCAACTGAGGAAACACCATTGTCATCAACTTTCTGGATGGGAATGTCCGGAATAGAGTCAGCATGCAAATCAGTAACACCATCCTCTCACAGGGACTTATTATACAGGACAGTAAATCGCACATCAGTAACATCACCAGACTGAGGTCCCTGAGTGGCATTTGAAGTCAATTCCTTCCCAGTTGAGGAAGCACCATTGTCATCTACTTTCTGGATGTGATTGTTCAAAATTGAAACAAGGACAGAGTCAACAAGTGAACCAGCAACACCATCTTCTCGCAGAGACTCCTTATTATACAGCAAAGATGCGATAGTAGAAGCAGCATTTTCCCCCACTCTCACATCAATGACATCACCAAGATGAGGTCTCTGAGTGGGAAGAAAACTCTCCTCATGGACATTCAGTGACCAAGATGTAGTTTGAACAGCATCTACTGCGACCTGATTTTAAGCATTAATAGAAGTTTGCCTATTTAATTCTAGCAAAGCAGCATTTTTACCACTTCTCGTCTGTCCCTTATTGGCAAATCAATACCAGGACAAAGCTGCTCTTGTAAACTTGCAACCTCTGTTTGGTTGATGTGATCATCAATGTACCTCAACTGATCAAATGCATTACGAACGGGAATAGAATGCTTCTATTTTTGCATCTAAATTTTCTTGAATTTCAAAGCTCTGTCATCCTCTTCCTGGGTTGTTATTGTAGCATCATTAACATTCTATTTCGATAAACAAAAATAATTGGATAAGTGTCTTTTTCTACAATCATGGTGAGCATTTCCAATATTGGAACATATATTGCAGAATAATGGTAGGTTTTTGTACACAACATCGATGAAGAAGCTTTTCCCAATACATTCTACCAAAAATTTATTCGAAAATGGTTTTGTAAAATCAATATCAACTAGAAAGCGTGCAAAATGACCATAATCACCGTTAATTGTTGCGTTGTCGATTTTCAATGGAATTCCTATCCCTTTGGCAATGGAAACCAAAATATTGGGATGTCAACAGTCCCAAAGAAAATGATGAAGTCTAACCCATATTTGTGCATTAGTAGATTTTTACTCCGTTGGATCAAAATCGGGTGACCAATGCTACAAGCAGAGGATAACCGGCTTCAATGCTAATGGCCCTCTACTCCAAATCGAACTCTTATCTCCACTAGAATTCAAAATGACATTATAGAAGCCACGTCCTAGAGAAATGAGTTTTCAATTATCTGAAAGTCCCCAAGATGATGAAAGTTTCTATTTTAATTCAAGTAACTTCCAAGGATTATCACCCTTTGCACGGATAAGTTGAGCTATAAGCACATGCTAACAGATCGATAGTCGTTGCTCATACAATCACTAATTAATTGTAATTACAATGAAACCTCCTTTGTTAGAGGTTGAAGATTCTGTTGACTGAGGAGGAGAGCCAACGGCTGCAGCAGCATAAGATGGTTTGATAGTGGATGGTGCAAACATATCACCATGACTGATGTAAGCCATGACAGAGATGGGTAACCAGAATGGCCTACGCCGCCTGGCAGGCGGAGCTTTATAAAATGAACTTTGTATTTTTTATATTTATAAATTAATTCCTATATTTTTTATGTTAATAAATTATAGTTCTTATACTATGGACCCCTGTCCATGTAGTAACATGGACCAGGGGTCCATCACACGTGCAACTAAAAAAATTGTGGTTCTGTGTTAAACATCACTTTAATTTTAGTTAATGCAACATCTAAACATAAGCGACCATCTGCATCCTCTATAACCTGTCATTTTCATCTCTCTCGTCCTCTCCCTCTCTCTCACTTCATCTCTCTCACTCTGTATTTCATCAACAAGCTTGCTCTCACTTCATCTCTCTCATTCTCTCGCTCTGTATTTCATCAAGAAGCTTGCTCTCACTTCATCTCTCTCGTTCTCTTGCTCTTTGTTCTTCACAAAGTTCGCTCTCTTGTTCCTCTCTTTAGTATCTCGCCGATGAAAGAATCTCTTTGATGTTTGTATCGTACTGGAATGAACATCTTTTTTATTCTTTGTATGTGCTTTTATTTATATTCATGTAGGTTCATCATAAAAAAATACAAAGTTCATGAAATTTTATATGCATGTTCATTGACTTAAACGTATATGTTCACGACCTTACTCTCGTTCTCTCTGTTCAATGCTTTCATTTATATGGGTTAAATTTGTTGACACTCACCTACAGATTCATTAACTTTCACCTGGAGATTCATTAACCTTCACATGGAGATTCATTAGCTTTTCTAGTAGATCAATTAATCTTAGAGAAAACAGAGTAAATTGATAAGGATAGACATTCATTAGTCATTAACTACATCTTCATTCATAGTTAAGAACACTTTCATTTAATATTTCAATCACAATAAACATTTTAATACTTACATGTTCATTTATTAAATGTTTTCATTTATATAGGTTCATAAATATTTACTTGCTCTCTTTCTCTCTATGCTTGTATTAAATGCTTTCATTTATATAAGTTCATCAACTAAATAATAAAGGTTCACAGATATTTACTTGCATGTTCATTGAAGTTCAGTTTGACATTAATCTTACTAAAAAGCTTCATTACCCATCACCTAAAAATCCATTCAAGTTTAACTGCATATTCATTGAAATTAACATTTAAATTTAATGTACAATCATAATTTATTAATTTATCTTGAATGATTCATTACTAATGTATTACAGGTTCAGTTACATCAATATGAAAAGAACAATGGAAGCAGGACCCTCTAATCCCAAGGGTAAGGAGATTTGTACAAGAAGTTACATTTTGATTGGCAAAATGTTGACTCAGACAACCTACACTGCTTCAATCCTATTGACTATACCTAATGAGGTATGGTCTTGGACTAAGAGTGTAACTGTGAAAGATACTCATATCAAAAACATATTTGAGATAGAGTTTACTTCACAATATGATATGATTCATGCATACGGTAGGTTCCTTTGGAATATCTATCATTCCTTGTTATTATTAAGAAAGCCGGAAGAAGGAAAACCACTTAAGAAAATAAATTTTAGATATGAGTATTTTTGGGTGCAAGTTAGGGGTCTACCCAGTCCTGTTTTCTATAATGAAACTGTTGTCAATATTGCAACTAAATACTTTAAAGGAATTGTTTCAAAAGACAATTACTTATTTATGGATCAGATAGGACTACTTGTTATCAGAATGCAAGTGAGAATAGACATGTCTAAACCTTTGCCTCGTGGCTTCTTTATTGGAGAAGATGGAAATTGGGTAGAGAAGGATTGGATATCTTTTGAGTGTGAAAGATTACCTTCCATATGCTGGTTTTGTGGTAGGTTTGACCACACAACACATACTTGCTAAGAATACATAGAGCAGAAAATAAAAAACTAGAATATGGTCCTTCAATTAAAGCTTTCCCAGCTCAAAAATCAAGCAAAAGCCAACAAACTTCAGAAGATAGCCCAGTTGATTACCTCTTAACTCCAATGTACGAATGCATAACAAATCCCTAGAAGTAAAACTTTAGAGAAATAGCAAAGAAGATAGATGAGGAAATGAACTTTTAATAGAGAGCAAAGAAGATGGAAAACAAAGTGACTGAAATAAAAATAATAGTGCAATAGATGAAAAGAAGAAGAGAAACGTCCATTAGTGACAATGACCCTTTTTCATTCAGTAGTTCTTCATCCAGTAGTGATAGTGACTCTCTTTTAAATTAAAAACTATTATAATTGTTATGTTTTATTTGTACTATGTTTTATATTTATCAGTTTTATGTTTTGAACCTTAATGTTTATCAGTTAATACAGTCTTCTACTATTTATGATAGATTCATTAACTTTCACCTGGAGATTCATTAACTTTCGCCTGGAGATTCATTAACCTTTGCATGGAGATTCATTAGCTTTTCTAGCAGATCAATTAACCTTAGAGAAAATAAAGTAAATTGATAAGGCTAAAGATTCATTAATCATTAGCTACATGTTCATTTTTATTAAAATAATACATTAAAATAATAGTTCAAATAGCTGGATTAAATTCATTGACACTCACCTGCAGATTCATTAACCTTCACATGAAGATTCGTTAGCTTTTCTAGCAGATCAATTAACCTTAGAGAAAACAGAGTAAATTGATAAGGCTAGAGATTCATTGATCATTAGCTACATGTACATTCATAGTTAAGAACATTTTCATTTAATATTTCAATCAAAATGAACATTTCAATATTTACAGTTTTATAATAATTTATATTTTTTGTTAACTAATTCAAAGTTTATTAATTTTCCATGCATTAAATATATATGTTCATCAAACTTATCAATATATAAATTAATGAACATAGAATGAAAATTTACTTACAAATACATTAGTAGAGAAAAAAACTCTTTTTGGTTGACTAATTGATCTTTTCAAATTGGAACTGTTCAACCTCAAAGCCAAAATGTTCAATATTACATTTTCAATTTCACCAGTAGATAGACTTTGAAGAGTTGCAGTTTATCAATTTTATGTTTTGAACCTTAATGTTTATCAGTTAATACAGTCTTCTAATATTTATGATAGATTCATTAACTTTCGTCTGGAGATTCATTAACCTTCGCATGGAGATTCATTAGCTTTTCTAGTAGATAAATTAACCTTAAAGAAAATAGAGTAAATTTATAAGGCTAGGGATTCATTGATCATTAGCTACATGTTCATTTTTATTAAAATAATACATTAAAATAATAGTTCAAACAATTGGTTAAATTCATTGACACTCACCTACAGATTCATTAACTTTTTCCTGGAGATTCATTAACCTTCGCATGGAGATTCATTAGCTTTATAGCAGATCAATTAACCTTAGAGAAAACAGAGAAAATTGATAAGGCTAGAGATTCATTGATCATTAGCTGTATGTTCATTCATAGTTAAGAACTCTTTCATTTAATATTTCAATCACAATGAACATTTCAATACTTACATTTTTATAATAGTTTATATTTTTTGTTAACTAATTCAAAGTTCATTAATTTTCCATGCACTAAATATATATGTTCATCGAACTTCAACTACAGTTTCATTAAGCTTCAACTACAACTTCATTAGTTTATAGATTTACATTTTTACATTAATTAACCTTTAAACCTAAAAGTTCATTAGTTTAGGCATGTAGATTCATTAAACACTAACTACAAATTCATTATTTGAATGAACATCTAATACTTCATTAATATTTGCATTGTATTTCTACAATTCACATTCTAAGTCAAGAACTTTAAGCAGTAGAAATTTCCTGCCAGTATCTTCCTATACATGCTCTAGCATGTAAGAAAAGTTCAATTTCAGTACTCACAAGCACCCACATAAAAAAAATTATACATACATTGTATCTTTACAACCCAAAAACAATTGTCATCCCTAAAATTTTAACTCAGCAAATTTCATTCTCGTTTGCTTGAGCACAGCATCCCTACAAACGTTTTCTTTCATCATTAGAATACATGCACAGTATTTTGCCCTTAGGGACTTCATGAAATTTTCTTGCAAATATTCAAATTGAAAATATTATACTTGAAAATGTTTATAAAAAGAATAATAAACAACAACTTAAAAAGAATAATACTAACAACTTACATTATCTTTTTTAATACCACTATTCCATTTATCTCCTTCTCCTCTATAAGTTTCCACGTGTCCCATACAATAGACACCGGAATCCGAATTTGCTTTGCTTGATCTCCATGACATTTTCAGCAACACTCCACGATTATTTGACAAATTCTTTCCTTTTTTAATATCATTTTCAACCAAATAATTCTCAAATGCTTTAGCCTGTGCAACAGATAATGAACTTGAAGATTAAACTTCATGAATCTACAATTGATAAATAATGAATGTCCAAATAATAAAACTCTCATTTTACTAATAAACCTCATACAAACAAAGAAATCTTGAGTAACTTACCAGTAATTTTGGGTAGCCTTCATATTTATTGCTCATGGAAACTCCTTTTTTCAAAGGCAAGTTGTCTATTATCTCTATTATTTGACTCTTGAAATTGAAGCAAACAAGAAAATAATGGCCATATCTATGAATACTAAAAAACACCTGAAAAATTAAAAAGTAAGAAGGTTCATTACTATTGTATAATACATAACTAAAAATATATATTGAGAAGGAATATTTAATACTTTGTACTTACTAAGTCAGCATCACTAATATCAAGTTTCAAGTAATTCAATTCCTTATCTATCCGCTCGTTAAAATCTTCTTGATGTTGTTTTTTTATTCTATTTTGAAAGAAAGTTTTCGATGCATCTAACTGAAGCTGAAAACAAAAAGTAATGAATCATATATTTCTAATTAAAGTTGAACACAATATATAAATTAATGAACATAGAATGAAAATTTACTTACAAATACATTCGTAGAGAAAAAAAAACTCTTTTTGGTTGACCAATTGATCTTTTCAAATCAGAACTGTTCAACCTCAACGCCCAAATGTCCAATATTACATTTCAATTTCACAAGCAGATAGACTTTGAAGAGTTTCTCTACTAACAAAGTAGCTGTCAAATGAACAAAGTAACTCTCTAGCCAAAAAAAAAAAACATTATTAGTATATGTTAAATAGATGTGTACAATTATGAACTTAAACTAACAAATCAAAATATAAAAACTTTTACCCATTTTTCTCTTTGCAAACTGTGAAAGCAAACTCTGACAAGATCTTTTCTTTTGTAGATATATTTTTTATTTTTCCTTCATTTTCTGTCCAAAAATGGAGATTTTAAAGCCAAAGGAAGCTTATTGTATTTTCTTATTGGTCTTATTCTTTTTTCAACATTGTCAACCTCTGATTCTGATTCCTCAATCAATCTATAATAAAATGTATAACATTATATTCTACTAATAAACAATGCAATAAACAGCATAAAAGAGTACATACTCATCAAAAACTTCTTCAGGAGTGAGACACTCAATTTTAGCTTGTTGATTTCCAGCCTCCTCTGCACTAAGCACAGCTTGCTCAGCAATTTCCCTAATATTTTTAAAACTCTTGAAAACTAGGGAAAAAAATTAATGAAGTGGTAACATAATGAATCTTTATATTTAAACTAATGAACATCTTGCTTTCAAGTAATGAAACTAGTCAACCAATGAACTTATGCTTGATAAGTAATGACCCTACTTTTTGTAATTAATGAAATTAGCAAACAAACAACTCAAAAAAAACAATTATACAAAAATCAAAAAAATAAAATAAATAAATAAATAATGAACATACTCATCAAAAATTTCTTGTGGACTTTAAGTCAATCCCAAAGAGAAGGAAGGACCTTTTATAGATTTTGCAGCAATTTTTGCCATCGCTTTCTCAAGTTCAGCAACTGTTGCAAGGAATACGCCATTACTGAAGAAATCATCATCATCATCATTTTCTTCAACCGTTTCATCTGCCTTATCAGTTTCTTCTTCTCCTTAAGAGTTTGAAATATTCTTGAAGATTTTGCTAATTGATTCAGAAGTCTTCTTCATAAGGTGATTCTTTAATTGTGTTCTTACGACTTCTGTCATGACTTCTCCAAACTCTATCATATTAGTAGCAAAATTCTTGATGACTGAGCATAGTCTTTCCACAGGTTCCTGCAAATCAACATAATATTCTATAAGCTACACATTTCTTGAAATTAATAACTATTAAAATTACATATTTTGCACTTACCTTCATCCCCTCATAAGTCTCTTCATGTTGATGAGGCTTTTGATGTTGTTCCTCATGAGTCTCAATTTAATCACGAACATATTCTTTTTCTTTTTCTTTTTCTTTTTGGTCAAGTTCCTCTGGAACCACAACTAACCTCTCCATAATTTTTCCTCTTCCAAAACCTCCCTCTTTCAATTCCTCTTTCACTATTTTTCTAACACCTTCTACAGTCCAGTTAGAGATGGCTAGAAAATTTCTGTTAGTGTCTCTAACTTTGAACTCTACTCTGTCTAAGTAAGTTAACTGTTCATTTGAAAAAAATTTAAAAGATTAAAACTCATGAACATATACTTCATAACTAATGAAACTGCATTTTTTATCTAATGAATCAAAATTCACATTCAAATACTGAATCTACAGTAGAAAATAATGAAACTTTATCATTTCCATAATGAATCTATACCTTTAACCTAATGAACTTAGAAAAATAAGTATAGATTACTCACGAGAAGAAATGACGAAGGACCAGTAAAAAACCAATTGGTTTTTTCTTCCACTTTTCAACTGATGTTGAAAGACTCTTTAATGTATAAAGACACAAATTGTGATTCCTTATTTCATTGATATTCATTAGAGAATATAGTATCTTATAGTTTGACTTTCTATCTTGATGCCCTTTCAGCATTGATGAAACTACAAAAACCATAAAATCTCTTTTAAAATAACAGACAATTTTCCCCGTGGAATATTGTACATGGCGAAAACATCATCTTCAGTAATATCAACTTTCTCGTTGTTTTCTAAGACTATTGCAATTTTATAATAATCAAAACTCTAAACTAAGTACCTACTTAATTGTCCATGACATGTAGACAGTAAGAGACCCAATAGACTTTCAAATCCTATTTCAGTCACTGCCTTTCTTTGTTCTTCTGACAATTTAGGTATAATCGAGTAGAGTAACTTTGGAGACATCCTTGTTGGTAATGATTGACCAGTCTCTGATGGTGGTGTCTTCACCTTTTTTACTTTTATTTTCTCCTCCGTCACATTTTTCCTTTTTACTGATTTCTCTTTTTATACGCTACCAATTTTTCTGGATCCTTCTCTTTTCTCTTATAGGTTTTTGTTGTATCCTTCATTATTCTTCTTTCATCATCCATGTCCATCAGAAACCTAAGTATGCAAAGTAACAAAATGACAATAAATCAACTAATCAACAAATAAGTCTTAAATAATAAACCTATACTATAGAACTAATAAATCTTTGTCTTGATTTATCTATTAATGAACATCTCAGTTTAAACAAATGAATCTGATTAAAATCAAAAAATTGTACTAATTATCAATGTAAATGAATCTCTGACTTTCCACTAATGAACCTATCACATTTAAGCAATGAATCAAATACTTGATATACTTAAAATAAACAAAATATACAAAAAAAATAAACTAAAAAAATAATAAATAGTTAAATTTAATAAGTTCTAGATGTAAAAATAAAGTTTCATCAAAAGATCAAAGACAAAAATGCATATTAAACCAAAAATTTTTACTTACTTAGATTAGAAGTTTAAAGCACAAATTTACAGTAACTAGCTTAATATCCAATGATGAAGCAACTGACAAAGTAACTTTTTACAGATCAAAATGAACATAGATGAAAATGAAGATGATGATGAAAAAGAAAATAAAGAGTCCTTCACATGTAAGGTTTAGAAAATGCAAATGAAGATTGTGTGAGAGAGAAATTTTTTTTCCTTTATTGGGAAATAGCAAATAACTGCTGGTCCGTTTCTTAAATTAAAAAAAAGTGCGGTTTCTATTGTCACTCGTGTTAAACTTAAGAAATAAGATTCATTCAAAATTATATGTATATTAATTAACAATGACTAGTAGATTCATAACTATTTATCTACAAGTTCATTACTAAAAGTTCATTATAACACTTAACACGTGTAACTAACAGTATAAATATTAGTTTCATTAACCTTCAACAGAAAATTCATTAACCTTCGCTTGGAGATTCATTAACCTTCGCCTGAAAATTCATTAAACTTTGCCTCGAGATTCATTAATCTTTCTAGCACATAAATTAACCTTACAGAAAATAGAGTAAATTGATAAGGCTAGAGATTCATTGATCATTAGCTACATGTTCATTTTTCATTAAAATAATACTTTAAAATAATAGTTAAAATAGTTGGGTTAAATTCATCGACACTCACCTGTAGATTCATTAACCTTCGCCTGGAGATTCATTAACTTTTCTAGCAAATCATTAGCTACATGTTCATTACTAAAAGTTCACTATAACACTTTAACACATGTAATTAATAGTATAAATACTAGTTTTATTAACCTTCAACAGAAAATTCATTGATCATCAGCTACAAGTCCATTGATTTTAGCTCGCAGATTCATTTAAAAAATCATTCATTTATCAGATTCCTTTAACAGCTTAGACTACAACCCTCCTCCTGATTTCCCTCCTCTATATGAAGGTTTAAGAGTTTTCTTTTCTGTATCTTTATTTTCATTTTTTCCTTCTTTTGGGATGTTGATAGCTTTTATTATTATTATTATTACTATTATTATTATTATTATTATTATTATTATTATTGTTATTATTATTATTATTATTATTATTATTATTGACTTAAAGTTCAATAAAAAAAAATAACTTCATACTCTTTTAAATTTAATCATTTATTAAACAAAAAATGTAATTAACATTCATTCAACAGTAATTACAATATTACACATAATACGTTAAAATATTATTACACGTAAGGATCATTACCTAAACTTCAAAAAATAAGATTCATTCAAAATGATATGTATATTCATTAACAATAACTAGTAGATTCATAAGTATTTATCTACAAGTTCATTACTAAAAGTTCATTATAACACTTAACACCTGTAATTAACAGTATAAATACATTTGTATTCATTTTAGCTCGCAAATTCATATCTCTTAAGCCTGCATATTCATTTCTCATAACCTACAAGTTCATTCGTAGTGAACTTAAAACTCAATAAAAAATTAACTTCAAACTTCTCTAAATTTAATTATTTATTAAACCAAAAATTTAATTAAAAATGAATCAAATGAATTCCAAACAACATCCTATAATTCAAAAAAAAAACTAAAATCAAATTGAATTTACAATTTCAGAATAGTTTGAACTTGAATCTCTAGTTACATTAATCAATTTTGAAAAGCCGGAGCTTGGATGAGCAAGGTAACTATTAGAAAAAACATGTGAAACAGTTTCCTGTAAAAAAAATAGAAGCTCATTAAACAACAGGCATAGGTTAATGAAAAATAATATACAAAATCATTACCTGAACAGAAGCTTATACAACAATTTTTGTTTGCAAGCCATTTGAGTAATTTTCATTCGACCCTTAGCTTAATTAAACTTCTTTTCTATTACACTCTTTATTCTTTGGTTGCGATCACCTTTTGGTCTATTACGAGCAAGATTTTGAATTTTTTTCTCTAGAACAAGAAACTGAATCAGATTCTTCTTCAAAATAAACAGAACCAACTTCATTTATAACTCTCATTTTCATACTTTCAAAAGCTTCCTCACAGTGTTGTCGAGCCTTTATATTGTCTTCACTAGCTGAAATTAACTTGTGGAAATTTCTAACCATTTGTATCCTCCAAAGAGAACTAGCTAAACCAAATTCACCACATGAAGATACCAATGGAATATCAACATTTTCTCACTCAAGCACTCCTCTAGTCCATCTTTTCATAATATATTTCTCTGAAATTTCTTTGACACAATGGATATTCAAAATACGCAAACAATGGCAGCACAAAATTCCTACCTGAAAAGGAAAAAAATAAATACAAGATTTATAACTGTTTAGCATTACCGTCCACAGGTTCATTTGATATTGCTTATAACTTCATTATAAATTACACATAGCTTGATTACTATTTCCCTACAAATTCAAAACAATAGCAGCATCATTACATTCATTACAATTTTCCTATAGCTTCATTATCTTTAAATTTCAGGATCATCAAATAGAAACACAAAATTCAGATATTTTCACATACCTCAAAAAATATTTTGCAAGTGCAAGATATGCAAATATCTGCAACATTAAAAAGAACCTCATGTCGTATGATATCCAAATCTTCACGCCACACATGACAATTTAAGACTAATGTCTTCATAACCCAATAAAATTTGATCAAAAGCAAAGCTCTTCATATACTGCTCCTCAAATAAAAAATATATCTCTATTGTATATATCTCCCTAGCATGTGAAAGAAGCTTCACATCATTCATAGCCATTGCAGGTTCACCTTGCATACAATGTAGGTCTTGTCCATTTTCTTTACACCTCCATTCTGAAACCACATCAACAAAACAGTCTTGAAAAGCCTCCTAGACATAGAACAATTGGTAGCCTCACTCCTTTGTGATGATAAGATTCCACCAGGGAAAAAAATCTTTATTAAATGCAGGACATCATTTCTCCCTAATATTAAAAAGCTTTTACATCCAAGAATTTTTGTGACACTCATATTCTCTTTCCAACCTAAGAAAAAAAAACACAGAACACACAAGTTCAAATAATAAACAGTAAGATTGATTACTTCTATCACTCAGGTTCAACATAAAAATTGCAAAAAAAATTTAACATACCTGCTCCAATAAAACTGAAACTCAGCCTTTGTATCACTGTATTTAAGGACATAGTTGAATAAATCAATAAATCCTTTTTTATTTCTTAAAGACTTGATATTTTTCTTTGAATTCTCCTCTATATGCCATATACAAAGCCTATGCCGTGAATTTGGAAAAACTTGAGCAATAGCAGAAGCCATAGCAACATATTGATCTGTCATTATAGTCTGTGGATATCTACCATCCATAGATCTCAAAAATGTACTAAACAACCAAACAAAAGACTTTATTCTCTCATTTAACAAAAAGCCACATCCTAACATCACATTTATACAATGATGATTCATACCTATAAAACAAAAAATAATATACATTACATTAAATTCACAATCATAATAATATACAACTGTGCAATAACAAATGAACTTTATTGCAAATGAACCTACAGTATAAAACAAATGTACTTATTACTTGTAATCAATGAAACTGCACAACTTATCAAATGAACCGAAAAATTATAATAAAAATGGAATAATTAGAAATAAGTTACAGGTTCATACCTACAACAGGACCACAAATCATATCATATCTATTAGTGCAATATGTTGTATCATACACTAATAAATCTCTAAAAGCCTCATAATCTCATTTCATACATGAGTCTCTCCAAAAAAACCTACACAATCTAGCATCGCAATCAACCTCAAAATCAAAAAGGAAACCTTTTTCACTTAATTGCCTTCTTCTAAAAATTTCAATTAATGAATTAGAATCAGTCCCATCCAATTTCTTCAAATTCTCCAAAGCTAAATGATTATATGCATCCCTATCAACAAAACCAACAAACAGAGAACCACCTGATTGCTTTTTAAGCAATCAATGCCGTCAGAAACAGGAATTCCACTTTCTTTTAAATGCTGAAGATAAACTAGCTCATTTTTTGACACTCTCCTATGCGAACAAAGAAGATGAGTTTTGCTAGAACCACATAACTTATGGTTATGCTCCTTTTCATGTCTAGTCACAGTCCAAACTCCATTATAATCAACATCAAACTATATAAGAGCCTTACAACCAAATCGAACATCAAGCTTCGAATAACACTTATTTCCTTTTGAAACCTTTTCTTTTTCTCCAGCCTTTAAGCAACAAAATTTTTTTATTAACAGTGTTTTTGTCCCCCCTCTATACCTTTGTTTACTCTTCCTAACACTAAAACCCATTCTAAAAGCATGCTCATTATATAAAACATAAGCCTTTTCACAAGATTTCACAGACAGTCCCAACAAATCACAGCACATGGATTACCTACAAAAAATAAAATAAAAAACATAATTAAAATATTATATACAGAAGCAAGTTCATTAACAGTGAACTATATATTCATTAACAGTGAAATATATATTCATTATAACATATACAGGACAATTACTCTACTGAAAACTGCAATGTATAACAAATGCATACACAGAAGCAGGTTCATTCACAGTAAACTATATATTCATTAACAGTGAACTATATATTCATTATAACATGTAGAGGACAATTACTCTGCTGAAAACTACAATGTATAACAAATGCATACACAGAAGCAGGTTCATTAACATTGAACTATATATTCATTAACAGTGAACTATATATTCATTATAAAATGTACAGGACAATTACTCTACTGAAAACTGCTATGTATAACAAATGCATACACAGAAGTAGGTTCATTAACACTGAACTATATATTCATTAACAGTGAACTATATATTCATTAACAGTGAACTATATATTCATTATAAGAAAACTGCAATGTATAACAAATGCATCTCTATATTAAAATTAACGAACATACATTCAAAAACTAATGAAACTCTACTTACTAACAGAAAAAAAAAACACACAGAAATCAAAAAAAAACCTAAAAATCAAATAAATCAAACAAAAAAAAATAGTATCTACAATAATTTTAAGCGAAAAGTACATTATTTTGCTTAAACATTAAAACGTACCTGAATTCTCACAAACAACATTATCATCTGACATCGGATCATCAATTTGAAAACCTCAACAAAAATAATCTTGCGAAGAAGAATAATGATCTTTTTTGAAGAAGAATAGAAGATCCAACGCAAATATCGAACACAATAGCTGAGTGAATTCAAAAAGAAAAAGAAGAAGAAGAAAAATCTCGCAAAAGAAGAAGAAGAAGAAAAAGAAAAAAAAAAGGAGAGTTTCAAAAGAGAAAAACTCTCAAACAGAAATAAATAAATAAGAAAAAAATTTCACAGTTAACAGTCATTAACCAAAAAACGGCGCAAAAAATAATAAATTGTGCGATTATTCATTTCACACGTGTTATGGACCCCTGGTCCATCTTGCAACATGAATAGGGGTCCATGATATAATTTACGTATAAATTGACCTCAGTGTCCGTGTTCTATATTTTTTAAAAAAAATTATTTTTTCATGTCTGTATTCTTATATCCCATATCTTCATTCCCGTATTTGTACTACCTAGCTTTCAAGTGAAATGAATTACTATGTCGCTTATTTTATTTATTTAGCATTGTTCTTATATTTTAAGGTAAATTTATGTAACTGCACAATTTATTGTATTTCCGCAAAAATATATTATGATGATTTATTTATCAGAAATTTATATGCAGAACTATTTTATGAGAAAATATGTGATGTAATAATCTCCGTTGATTTGTGATGTTTCAACAACTTTCTTATTTTTGGAAAGAGAAAAAAAATAAAAGTGGGTGCTAGCAATTCTTAATATTTGGAATAGTTAAGCAGTCCACCATAAGTTCCCACACCTTTATTTTTAAAGAGATGAATTCTTATTTTATGTTCTCATTTTCTATACCACCTTTTTTTAATTATTATTTTTTCATATATATGTATATATATCTTAATTTTATTTTTGCTTTTATTTGTAATAGTATTTTACATTAATGTATTTGATATTAAGTATGTCAAATACATGTAAAAAAACTATTTTACTTCTTTTTATAATATTCAAATACTTTAATATTTGATTTGATAAATTTACAAGCTTAATTAAACTTGTATATTTTCACTCTTTTATTCTTTTATTTTTTATTTTTTTAATAAAATTATTTAAAATATCTTATTGAATTGAATTAAGCTCAAACTATAGCCAAATCTGAATATTTTAAAATTTGATATAATTAATTGGGTCAAGTTGAATTTATCTGTTCAAATATAAGAATTGTTGACTAGAATTAAATTTGAGCTTCAAAAAAATTACTGTTTTATTTTTTATTTTAATATAATTATATAAAATATTTTATTGGACCGATTTTTTTTGTTAAATTTGGTCATAATTCATTCCACCAAATAAAGAGTTATGGTCAATACTTTAATACTGAAAATAACTCTAGACATAAAGAAAGGATATTTCTCCCAAAAAAAATACAAAACAAGAGGATATAAGAAGAAACTTTATTAGTTTAGAATATTATATTAATGCGGCAGACGAGCCGATCAGAGTAGAATTTGACTATTCTATTTAAGTATTCATCATTTCGGACTCATCAAGATTATGATCCACCAACACACAACTGCATTTAACATATCAGATGACATATCAACAAAATACACCTAAACATCCAACAAAAAGTTATTTAGAACGGATAACACCCTTATAAACTTGGAATTAATCTTAAACATAACTAATTTACAGAGTGAAAATTAAAAAAGTGGGATACGTGGATGGTTTTTGGCCAAAGAACCACCCAATCCCATTAAAACAACAAAAAGAAAAAATGAACCACTAGAAAAAGATGTGTGTTAGGTGAGTGGGAAGAGGTTAACAATGATCTTTAAGTCCGTTTCATTTTTTACTGGATCAGGTAAATTCAAACATATTAAATTTGAATATTTCAAAATATGATAAATTACTATTTATTTTTTGTATTTTAGTTTAATATATTGTTTTATTCTTCATATTTAAAAAAATATTTATTCATCCATGAAATTTGTAACAGTTACCACTCATTAGTCCTCTGTTATGAATAAAATTTATTAGTCCTCTGTCATGAATTTGTACACGAATTTATAAATATCATAAATGAATTAATATTTTTTTAAATATCATAAATGAAATAGTGTGTTAAACCAAAATATAGAGGCAAATAATAATTTGTCTTTCAAAATATAAATACTTAAAAATTTAATATAATTACTTAAATTGAGTAGAATTAAAATTGAAATTGAGTATAAAAATTATTTTATTGAAATGAGTAAACACAAATATGATTGAACTTTCAACTTGAACATAACAGTGTTTCGTTCCAATTACACCGTATTTTCATGGATCGACGTTTACTCTCCTATGCATCATACTATACAAAATTTAACATGCTAGTGCACCAGCAATCAGAGTGGCCAGCGGAAGCGTGGTGGGCCCATAACCCGCAGGTACCCGGATCGAGGCTCTGATAAAGAGTTGCTTCCCCATTTTTTCCCATTTCTTTTTTTTCCCCCTTAGTCCTTGTTTTTCCAACTATAAATTTTAAACAAATTATATCTTTAATAATAACAATTTTGGTCCAATAGTTTTTTTGAAAAATAATATTTCTACTCCTAAAAATTTTATTGTTTTTACAATAAAATTCTATAAAAAAAAATTTTTACACTCAAGTCATATTCTATTTTAGATAAGAACATTTTTCAGCTCTGAAAATTTTACCATTTTTACAATTATATCTTACAAAAAAAAATTTACAAATCAAGTTAAGTTCTTTAAGTTTTAAAAAATATATTTCTTTGATAATAATAATTTTGATCCTAAATGTTTTATCGTTTTTACAATTAAACTTTACAAAAATTATTTTTACAATCCAAGTCAAATTTTATAAATTTTTTAAAATTTTTTTGTTAGTTCTATTTGTTTACAATTAAATCGTACTATGAGTTGCAAAAAAAAAAAATCCGTTAGCTTCATCAGTTTACAACTAGTAAGTCCTACAAAAACTTATTTTAAAATCAAATTTCATAACTTTCAGAAAACTTTCTATTATTCTTATCTATCAAATAAAATAATTTTGCATTAGTCAACCTTACAATTAATAATTTTTGTTCCCCAAGATTGTGACATGCATCCTCACGATCACAAGCATGCCAAATCCTACAAAAAAGTGAAAAAAAAAATTTAATGAAGATGGAGAAGTGTTAGGATAAATTTTCAAGTCTCCAACAGCTAGTTTTGCACCCTCAATTATAAATACAAACTCAAGACTTCATTTAAAGTATTAGAGGGGTAGTAGAGCAAATTTATTGTGAAAATTCATTGAAGTAAAATTAGTTTCTTTCACATTTCTTTTTTTATATTCATTTCTTGTAAAAAAAATCATGTTGAGTCTGCATTTACCCTTCTTGTGAGAGTTGAGTGTGTGCTTAGTTGATATGATTCTTTCATTTACTATTTCTTGGGGTTAAAAAGTAGGTAGTAAGGATCAATCAATATTAGGTTGGTGTTGTGCTTTGTAAAAACACATCGATTGTCAGAGGTTATACATTAGCCTTGAAAACACTTGTGGAAAGGTTTAAGTGTGAACCCTGAAAATATTTGAGTATAGGTTTAAGTGTGAGCCTAGAAAATACTTGGTAAATGATCTTGAGTGAGCCCAAAAAACTCATTATTGTAAAGTTAGTGTTGAGCTGTAAAACTCCTTGTTGTAATTAATCTTGAGAATAAGATTGGTGTGAGTGATTAAAAAATGGTCGAATACCCTTTTTCACTCTTGAACTTTATCATTTTCTCTCATTTCACACACCAACTTTAAAATTAACCAATTATACATATAAACTTTTATTTTTTACCGATTTCACCCATGGCTAGACATAATAAAACACATTTAAAGGATGCGTGATGACGTGGCAAATTTGATGTCCAAGTGGACATCCATGTCAAACTAGAGGGGTTATTTAAAAAAAAGGGTTAAAAAAGTAAAAATAAAACTAATTTAACTTACCCAAATCACAGCCCTTCGTCTTCTTCCTCTTCTCAATCCCCACCCATTTTACCCAATCTAAATTACCCAGCCAATCTAAAAAAACCCCTTACCCAAATCACTAAAATTCCTAATTCCCTTCATCTTCTTCCTCTTCTCAGTCCTTACCCATTACCTAATCCAATTACCCAGCCAATTTAAAAAAAAATTGCATCGATGGAAACAACATGGATTAGGAGGTGATAATGTGAGAGGCAGTTGCAGAGACTTGCATCCTGGTCCGGTTAGCCTCTTGCATTGGTCCGGTTGTGGTAAGCCATGGCTAAGGATTGAATCCCCTCGATGTACTATCTTTTTTCTTCATTATTTTTGTGTCTTCTTACTCATTTTTCTTGATTTTTACTTTTTTTTTAGTTATAATATCAAATCATTTCTTAGGCACATTAATTTTGGTGACTGGAGATGGATGATGTCGGAGACGATAGAAGGTGAGGGAGAGAAAATGGACAAAGAGATGGCGTTAATTTTTGTGACTACAGATTTGGATCGAGCGTTGGACAGAGAGAAATAAATTAAAGAAGAAGAAGAGGGAGAAGTTGAGTTGTAGAGGCCAATCTAACATTAGTTTCTGTAGAGGAAAAATAAAAAATGACAGAACAGGATTATTGGTTTTTAAATCCTAAAGTAGTTGCTATCAGCATTGATAAGCTTTGTTCTGCTTGAAGGCAATGGCCAGAGAAGACAGGGGAGCTTCCTGTAGGTGCCCTGAATATGAAGATTATCTCGTAGTGAGTCATTTAGATATTCTCATTATGGGAATTACATTAGTTGGATGTTGAAAGAAAGACAAGCTTAGCATGAAATCATTTTACATTAAAATTGGGGTGGATTCTGCTCATTACTTCTTTGATAAAACGCCCAAGAAGAAATTTATTATTTTTTAAAAATTTTCAAGGTTAATTTTGATGTTATTTAGTTTTTCTTTAGTTTAGTACTATTGTATGAAATTGGTGGTATTCATTGTAGAAATAATGGCATCTTGTTGATGAATTGTGGTGGTTTGAAGATGATGAATTGTGGTGGTTTGAAGTTGATGCGTAAAGACAGTGGCAGTGGTGGTGGTTTATGCAAGGGTTATGTGAAAAGGGGAGAAAAATATGGGGATTCAATTGTAAATTTTAAATATAAATTATATATATGTGTCAACAACTTCTTTCCGCATTATGTACACATTGTGGCGCAAATTTCACCTTCTTGTCTACCTGTCAAATTATGAGCTCAATAGAATAAAAATAGCAATTTTAAGGGTGAAATCGATCAAAAATAGAAGTTCATATGTGTAATTGGTTAATTTTGAAGTTGATGTGTGAAATGGGTGAAAAGGGTAAAGTACAGGGGTGAAGAAGAGTATTCAGCCATTGAAAAATCCTAACTTGAAGATAAATTAGATGGAGACATAGTGCTACTAAAAAAGGCCAGATAAGGATGGATTTTAGTGACGAATAGTAGACACCGTACAAATGCAAAATAATTAGCAACGGATTCAATGACGATTACATAAAACTACAATAAATTTTTGGGGAGATTTTAGCGCCATTGTGTTAATCACAGATTAACGACAAATTACTGTCATTAATTAACGATTTGTTAATTGGTGATAAATAATTCAATCTATCGCAAATTAGTTTTTGGCAAGAAACCCTAAAATTCAACGACGGATATGTTCAATGCTAAATTTTAGGGTCTGGTGTCAACCACCACAACACCACCATCGGACAACCTCGTTCTCCACTACAACACTGGCGAGAACTATGGTACCACTACAACATTGGTGAGAACCAATACCACCGCGTCTTATTCCTCCTTACCTATTCTTCCTACTCAACTCCACCGCAGCACCGATGAGATTTCTCTTCATCAATCAGGTGTATATATATATATATATAATATTAATTAATAGTATAAAATATTAAATATTATTAAACATAATATTAAGTATGTTTAATATTATATTATATTAAGTATATAAGTATATTTATATTTATATTAAGTTATATTAAGTATATTATATTTAATATAATATATGTGTATTCAAAAAAACAATCTTATCAAATAGAAAATATTTACCAATGATCAAACATGAGTGGCTTTGATACACTTGTTGAGAAAATTTTCAAATTGAATAAAACTCTATAACCAATTCTCATGTTAAACCAATAAAAATCGTGACATAATAGCAGAAGCTTACTTGAATCCATAGAGACGTGTGGTTGATCTTTTAGGTCAATACATTTTTTAAGAGAATGCATTTAGATGTTCTCTCTATGTTTCTCTCTAATGATAAATATATAGATAACTTTCCTGTTATCTTTTGATATTTTTATTTTAGTCCATTATTAAAATAGAAATTACTCATTAGTTTCTACACATTAAAGGCTTCACACCTTTTAGATACATTAAAGCAAAATTATCTCAAACCTAAATGATTACTTTTAAGTAGGCTCATCTTATATGACAATTTGCAAGACATTACATTTGTATATAAACCCAATGTTAGATTAAGAATTCAACATTAAAAGTTAGGGGTTGTCTGGTCCATACTCCGAAATTAGAATAAAGGGAAATCATATATGAAATGATAATTTTCACAAAATATTTGGTTTATAAGAGAACTAGAATTGAAATCAATATTATTTATATATGAAAATATATGAAATAATTATTTTTATTAATTTATATATTTTATTTCATTGCGTAAAATATATTTTATTTCATAAATTTAAATAATATATGATAATATTTAAATATTTGAACAATATATAATTAGTTTGACTTGATTTCCATATGAGTTGAGAATTCATTTCTTACCCATAAGGAGAATATGTGATTCTCATGAATGGGGAAATTCATTTCCATTTTCATTTTCATGCAAAATTTTAATCAACCAAACACTATAAATCAGAATCACTTATTCCGATTCCGATTTTCACTCTTATTTTTATGAAAAAAATGATCCTTTAATATTTTAAAAACTATTTTAGCAGGCTACCATTAAAGATGAATTTTACAATCTAGTGTGGGAGAAAGAAATTTATCCCTTCTTTTTAAAAGCAAAAAATTTTGTCACTTAAACTTAGTACATATTATAAAATGATCTTAAAATTCAATATAATGATCATAATTAATTTTATTTTTGAAATTAACTTTGAATAAATCATGGAGTTAATAGTTTTACAATTTTTGTTTATTGTTTAACTCAATGCAATACAATGAAAAAATATTTGAAAAAAAAAATCAACATATAGCACAAAGGAGACAGAATATTATATGCCATTTTGATCCCACATCACCATGGTCCTCCTCCACTGTTACTATTCCTTCTGGCTCCATTTTTTTTTTCAAGCAAACACCATCTGGCTAAAAAAAATGTTTGGATCTTTGTCTTTTTTTTAACCAACAATGAAATCATTTATTACTACTTAATAGTGAGGGATCTTTGTTTTTTTTTTTTTTACTCATCTTATGATGGTGCTGTGAGCCGGGTAGAGGTTTTTTTCATGCATATTCAATATTCAATAGCTAGTTTTATATGTTCACAAGTAGTACGTCTGATAAAAGATGTGAACATCTTACTAAAATAAAATAAAAGTCAAACTTCTTATCTTTTCTTTTTTTTTAAAAAAAATAATAATTATCTCTACTACTTATTAAGAAATAGCTAATCAAATTTATTACTCTTAATTTTATTGGTGTGACGGGTTATAATTGTTTTCATGGAAATCTCATTTAAGTTTCTTGTTTTATATTATTTGGCTAAAATACATTTTATACTTTTCTTCATAATTAATCAGGCATGCATAATTTTATCAATATCGTTGTATTTTTAAAAGTGTTTCATAATTAATTAGGCATAATTCAATCAACATCCTTATATTTTTAAAAGTGTTGGAAAGTGATTTTTTTTCCTAACCCGCCTATAATAGATGGTGAAACATCATGTTATGGTTCAAAATATTTAGTTGAGAATAGAGTTCGATCCCTAACTCCCCTTTACTTTTCAATTCCCAACTATGAGGTCTAGTTATGTGGATTTCTTGTTATGTTTTTTTTCCAAATAGACATTAGACTTTTTAATTTTTTTCTTACAATTAAAATTTTTTTTTCTCAATAATTAGTATTGGGCATACACTAATGAAATTAAATTTATAAATACTAGAGATATTTATATTCTATCATGTAACTGATAAATTTTAATCTACTAAATTTCCATAATTTGTTTTTCAAAAAAATTCCTTTTTGAGAGAAAAAAATTCTGCTAAATTAAAAAATAAATTAAATGAGCCAATGA
The DNA here is from genome assembly GCA_949671775.1 of Mallotus repandus. NCBI lineage: Eukaryota > Viridiplantae > Streptophyta > Magnoliopsida > Malpighiales > Euphorbiaceae > Mallotus > Mallotus repandus. The sequence goes on along the minus strand of CATIWM010609662.1, from coordinate 16,951 downwards.
CGGAGTAGTCAAGTGATAATTTCTCTCAAAAGATATCATGAGGTGTAGAGTTCAATTTATACCGTCGTCGATTTAAAAAGAGGAAGCTGCCCCCAGTTATACAGTCTATCGATGCTAAGGTTATATGACCTTTCAATTTAAAAAAAATGACTTAAATGAATATTTTTTTAAAAAAAATCCTATTGAGCTGAAATGGTATATTTTCCATGGCAAGGGATTATTCTTCATCTTCATCATCACGACAATATGGCAAAAACAACGTTGGATCATAATTGCCAACATCATTAAAACATTAGTGGATTGATTTATTTAAAATATTGATAACAAAAACAAACAGAAAAAAAAAAAAAGCAGAAAGTTAAGTGTTAAGGTACAATTATTTTTTTTGAACATGAAATAATATTATTCAATAACCCAAAAGTTCAGGTACAATTTGTTTGCGGGAATCTAACGCAATTCCCCACTAATATTCCATCTTTTAGGAACTTAGGAATTATTTTTTCTAATGTCTAATAATAATAATAATAATATTATTATTATTATTATTATTATTATTATATATTTGGGGTGCATGAATTTGATATTTTTTAGTCGGTGTACTCACTCAACTTATCAACAATATTTTTTAGTATTATTTAAAATATTAAAATTATAAATTATAAATTAAAATAAAATTATTTAAATATATTTATACTTATAATTTAAAATAAAATTAATATAATACTATGTATGATTACTTTATTTTTTATAAATTAAATTTTACTTTATTTATAATTACCATTGAATGATGGAAAATACTTTCATCTTATGATAATAAATATAAAATAAAGATAAAGTATTTAAAAAATAAAGTAATCATAAAATATTTCAAATTAATAAATTATATTTTTAATAAATTGATATATTAAAATAATTAATTTGTAAATTCATGGATCAAACTAAGAGAATGTGCGGAATTGTGAATATATTAAGTCTAAAGTATATGATAATAATATTCTAGTTCTTTTATTTAACGTGGAAAAAAATAAAGTTTTTAAAAAATAAAGTAACAGTAACATATTTCAAATTAATAAAAATAAATTAATGTATTAAAATAATTAATTTGTAAATTCATGGATCAAACTAAGAGAATGTGCGGAATTGTGAATATATTAAGACTAAAGTATATGATAATAATATTCTTGTTCTTTTATTTAATGTGGAACATCTGAAATGAAGGGGAATAGCAACATAAAAATGGCAAAAACAAGACGTCGACTCCTTTTTTAACATGTGTATTGCATCTTCATACATCGCGTACTTGTTGATAACGAAAATGACTCATCATCCACTCCTCTCTTCCCACCATTTTTTTATCCCAATTTTCATTCCACCGCATTCCCATCTAATCTCTCTGGCTATCTATCCCCTTTAATTAATAAAAATTGGATCATTTTTTTTAATAAAAAAAATCTCACTTTCAAATTCCATTTAAATTAGATAAATTTTTACCTGTACTAAATGTATTACATTCAATAATAATATTTATAACAAAAAATATATATCTCATTTTTAAAAATTAAGTGTAAATCACTTGATTAATATATTATAAATTCTATCACAGAGTGTAATGCACCTAGTATCAGCAAAAATCTTTCTTTAAATTAATTAGTATTTTAATTTAATAATTAATGGATTGAAATAATTTTTTAAAGATGTTTTTAGAAAAATTTAAATGAGTACAATGAGATTGTCTTAAAATAAAAAAAATATACTAGTCTCAGTCCACATATTTATTTCAATATTTAATTAAATCTTTACTTTTTTCAAAAAAAATAGTAAAAATTAGATTTAAAAGTAGGTTAAGAATTTGAGATTATAGGTTTCTAAAAAAAAGAAATTAAATTGTCCAAGAAAAAAAAAATTAAAATTATAGCGGTCCTTTTTATCTTTTCCCTCTTTATTACTTCACTAAATTTTTTTTTTTTACCGTTGTCAATCATTTCTTATACCACGTGGTAGCCTCTCATTATTTTTTTGTCTTATTTTTTTCTCACTGTTCCTTTATATTTTATTTTTATTCTTTTAATTTTTTACCTTTAATAAATATAAATTTTCAATTTATTTGTTTTTGAAAAATTTTAAAATTTTCTCTCGTAGAATCTTTAAACTCTTTATAAAATTTTGTAGAATTTTTGTTAATATTTCTACATTAAAACTCATTTAAAAATAAAGAATCAATTAATGATTAATCAATGCTATTGAATGGAATATACAAATTGCTAAACTCTTATTTGGTTCAATTTCATTAAAAAATTAATTTCATTTAGAAATGAATTCCAAATGAAATTCATTTATAAATAAATTTTTATTAATGAAGTGTGTTTGATTTAAATGAATAATTTATAAAATTTATTTAAAATAAATTTTATATTTTATTATATTGTATTTGGTATAAATTTTAAATTCATATTTTTATCAAATATACTCTTTTAGATATAAATATGCTTTTGAAAAAAAAAAGTAAAAAGAGGTGTTTTAGTCATTTAAAAGTATAAAATTAAAATTTGTGAAATTTATTCGGAAATTTCAATCATTTTGATAAAATTTGATTTAGTTATAATCAATTTCATAAATTTAAAAATTTGAAAATGCAAATAAATTCCATATAAAATTCATTTAAACTAAATATACATCATTTGGATTTGCAAATGAATTCTATAAAATTTTATGAAATTTATTTATACCAAACACACTCTAGATAAATCATCAAATTTTAATTCAAGTAATTCCATCAGTGCAAGTAAAGAATAGCAATGAAAAATTTTATTATTAAAATGAAATTTTATTTTAATATTTTTTAATTATATTATATGTCCATTAAAATATATTTTCAATTTTAAATAAATAAAAGATTGATCTTTTCTATATAAAAAAATCTGAAGATTATTCTTTTACCTGCATGCCTTAATTGTCTATAATTGTAAATGTGTTTATGATAGTATTTTAATAATCCTCAAATCATATAAGATCAATCACTTTATATTAATTATTCTAATTGAATCTTTCGCATTTAGATTTTAATTTTATAATATTATACCACGTAAGTCAAAACATCCCATATCAAGTTTCAACTTCATTACTAAATTTAAAATTTTTATTCAGAACAATTTTTTTACTTCAAGAGATACTAAAAATATTTGAAACTTGTGGCTCCTAATTATATATAAAAAAATTTCTCTTTTCTTTTCTTAAAAGCTTTTTGATCAAATATTTTAATTTTTAAATATTGCCAATCATCTTTTAAATCAACAATAGTTTTAATTATTTTTATTTTTATTTATTTTATTTATTTTTTATATTAAATATAAATTTTTAATATATTTTTTTGAATCTTTTGATTTTTTCTTTCGGAAGTTGTCAATCCTTTTATAAAATTTTGTTGGTTATCTTTTGTGGAGTTCATATTTCTCTCCTCATTGTTAAATTTTTGTGGATATTTCTACTACCATGCTCAATTAAAAATTATATAGTCAATTTATAACTAATCAATACTTATGAAATGGAGCATAAAAATTGTCGACTTACAAACGACGAATGATTCACCGTTTAAGTGAAAATTTATTTTGATACTTTTTAATTGTATTTTATTTATATTATTTATTTATTAAAATATATTTTTAATTTTTACTAAATAAAAAATTCAATTTTTCTCTAAAAAAATTTTAAACTTAACTAAATTATCTTGATAGAAAACTTAACAATCTGCAAAATGAATTTAAATCACTTAAATTAATCTCAAATAATAAATACATTGAAATGTATAAAATTAGAAATAAAAATTTAAAATATTAACTACACTTTTGAGTGTCTGTGTAATGATTATAATGTTCAAATTTAATTTAAAACTTTAATTTGATTAAACATCAAATCAATTTCGAGTAAGATCATAAGTATAATCCACTGATTTTATAATGTACTAAAATATTTTATAATATCAATTTACATAATGTACACCACAAAAAATTTAAATGGTATAAAATATAAATATTATATTGAGAAGAGCAAAACTCGAGAATCTTCGTGTCTCTCTCTTTATCCATCTCTAGTAGGTACTAGCTGTTAAAAAAAAATTACATAATCATAAATTCCAAAACTATATTAGCTAAAACTCACGGGATTATTAAAACATAATCAAAAGAACCATCATTATCATAAAATACAGCTAAATTCCAAACAAGATCTCGAAAGAAAGTAAAAAGTAAAAAGTAAAAAAGCAGCAGTGCACTGCTGCACATTTTTTTTTCTTTTTGTCCACATCAAAAAGTAGGCCTGTAGGCACAGAAGAAAGCATCATAAATCATAATATTAAAAAGAAAAAAAAAATGTCAATAATGTTCTCATTTCTTCCTTCCTATTTTTTTTTTCTCCTATAAATACCACAAACAGCCGCTCTTTGTTCAATTAAAAACACCTCGTCTCTTCCAGCAGCTCTCGCTCTGGCCCTGCCATTAATTCACTGCATATCCAATCACAAAATCTTCTTCACTCAGTGTTCACTGTAGAAATATTTACGCGTGCGAATATCCATATTGCGATGGATACGAATTACACCGTGCACCTAGCGATGGCGGCGCTCGTAGGAGCTTCGCTGGTAGCAGTATCGGCGTATTACATGCACCGGAAAACCCTAACTCAGTTGTTGGAGTTTGCCAAGACTGTCGAGAGAGAAAGGGAGCGAGATAGAGATGATAATATTAATAATGTTTCCGATGGAGACTCGCCTCAGCATTTGAAGCAGAAGCGCCGTAGCCACCACGGCGGCGGCGGTGGTCGGAGGAAGGGGAACGGTTATTATCGTCGTGGTTCTGCTTCGTTGCCTGATGTAACTGTTATTTCCGCTGATGCAGTAGAAGAGAAGCGGAATGGTCCTGTTCATGTTGACGGAATTCCGCCGGGATTGCCTAGGCTTCAAACGCTGCCGGAAGGTACGGACCTGTCGGAGTTGTTCTGGCCTGAGTGATAATACTCGGCTTGAAGGCTTTGATGATATTTACATTTTAATAAGTAGTTGAATTTTTAGGAATTTCTCAGTGATTCAATTAGAAGTTTATTTTTAAAGAAAATATACATATATTTACAATCAACTGCTAATTTGTATGAGGGCTTCTTTTAGTTTCTGCTGTGTGATGTTCAATGTCTTAGGGCTATTTCAGCTTATTGGAACTTCTGTTAAGTATATGTCTGTTTGGATAAATAATGTTGGGACCATAATTGATAACAGTATGATGAATTTGGTTCATTTTGGTATCAGAATAGAATTACACAAACTTGTCCACAAATCAGCATTGCAAATATGACTTCAGTGTGATCACAGCTTGGAGAATTCATCTCCCAATTTGTTGCGAGGAAAGATGATTTCAGCACGACAAAAAAAAGAGTTTATCAGTTTTGAGCCAAGTAAAAACAGCGTGGCTTTCAAATTTCGGAGGCAAAAGAAACAGAATGCGGTCAATCCTGTATTATTAACTTTTCAAGTTATAATTGGCTTTCATCAGTAGAACATGGTTATCCAGCAGAGAGGATTTAGGAATCCAAAGCCAGGGATTGATAGAAATTGAGAAGACGATTCATCCCAATTAACAATTGAGATGCTCATATATCCATTTTTTCTTTCATTGTTCCTCCAATTACATTTTGGTACATCAGGAGGTGAATTTGTTGGGGCTGAACCTCCTGGTGTCTGTCAATAAATTATTATTACAACCTAGGGTTGTCTCATAGTTCAATGGCTTTGATCAAATGTTTGGTTTGTGCCACATTATTTTTTTTATTAAAAGCAGCGAGATTGAAGTTTAGTTTTACTGATGCTCTGTTGATTAAAGGTGGCATTATTCTCTTTCAGGGAAAGCTGCTGGCCATCCAAAGAGAGCTTCAAGTCTTATTAGACCAACTTCTCCAAAATCTCCTGTTCCCAGTGCCAGTGCCTTTGAGAGTATGGAAGGATCAGATGAAGAAGATAATCCGACTGACAATTCTAAGCTAGATACTGCATACCTGCATACCAATGGAAATGCTGTAAGTTTTACATTACATGTTTTTTCCTTACTTTGGGCATAGAGGAAGTTCTCCATTGTCCTCTTAATGAGCAATCTCTACCCGCCCTACTCTCTCTTTCTCTAACACTCACTTGCACAAATGTGAAAGGCAAAATTACTGCTCACTTTATCTAGAAGTTGGGTTTAGCTTGTGTGTTGCACAACTTTAAGATCTATAGGACTTTATTGTAACCTGCCGTTTGCAGGGTCCGGAGCATAAAGGCCTGCTAGCTGAACACATTAATGCCAATGGAGAACAGATTTCTATCCCTGCTTCGAGCATGATTCGTTCCCATAGTGTATCTGGTGACCTGCATGGTGTCCACTCTGATCCCATTGCAGCTGATATTCTGAGGAAAGAGCCGGAACAAGAAACTTTTGCTCGGCTTAAAGTCACCCCCACTGGTACTCACTGCCTCTTGTCTCCACTTGATCTTAATTGTGACATTGCTAATGTTGGTATGTTGTGTATAAAGTAAAGGTGTGATGTAATCTTCAGCCAATCTTTGATATCCTCACTAATCATTTTTGCTTTTGTTCGTTAATTTTTGTTGAGACTATTATTAGTTTATGATTATGGTGCCTGTAAGCTTTCTAGTCGAGAAGTTTCTCCGGGCTTCAATGCTCAATTTGATATCAATTTTGTGGTCTCTTTTCATCTTGTGTGTAGATTCTGCTTATGATGTTTAAGAATGGGATTTGATATATCCTCTTCTTATTCTCCTTTTGTAATTCATAATTTCAAACAGAGGTGCCATCTCCTGATGAAGTGGAGGCCTATATAGTTCTTCAAGAATGCCTTGAAATGCGAAAAAGATATGTATTTACGGAAGCAATTGCTCCATGGGAGAAAGAAGTTATTTCTGACCCTGGCACACCAAAGCCAAATCCTGATCCATTCTTCTATGCTCCAGAGGGAAAGTCTGATGTGTGTCAATATATTTTATTTTTGTGTTTGTAAAACTATTACCCAGCATTTTATCTTTCTTTTTTTATTCACTTGCATGTTTAATTTTTTTTTTTTTACAGCATTACTTTGAGATGCAAGATGGGGTCATTCATGTCTATCCAAATAAAGAATGTATGATAAAAAATTCAGTTCCTTTTCCTTATTTTTTTTTTTGTTATGATTCATGGAAATTCCATTGTCAGGAAGTTTGTAATTGTATCCTTTCTTTTAAAAATTATGTTTTCTCCCTTATTCTCAGCCAAGGAGGAGCTCTTTCCTGTTGCTGACGCAACAAGATTCTTCACTGATTTGCATCACATTCTTAGAGTCATTGCAGCTGGGAATATCAGAACTTTATGCCATCATCGGCTGAATCTTCTGGAACAAGTATGTATCCTTTTGTTTTGTGGATGCAACTTGCAGAAATGCAAGTTTGTTTCTTTATGGACAAATGACTAACCTTTAACATTTTGCTTGTTTTTATACTTCTCAGAAATTCAACCTTCATTTGATGCTTAATGCGGATAGGGAGTTTCTTGCTCAAAAAAGTGCCCCTCATCGTGACTTCTACAATGTCAGGAAAGTTGATACACATGTTCACCATTCGGCATGCATGAACCAGAAACATCTTTTAAGATTTATAAAGTCAAAGTTGAGGAAAGAGCCTGATGAGGTGAAACTTTTTATTCTCTGCTTTATGTGTTGGGAGCTGTTAAGCATGGTCAAAAAAATTTGCTGATTTGACCAGTATTCTAATATTGCATAACATGCGCCTACCATATTCTAATTTATTTCTTGCTTGGTGAATCTGCATAACATATTTTATGTCTTGAAATTTGTGTGTCATCTTTCAGGTTGTAATATTTCGGGATGGGACATACTTGACTTTGAAAGAAGTTTTTGAGAGCTTGGACTTGACTGGGTAAAGTGTCTGGAAGCCTGTCTTTCATTTGGTCATACATATATATATACATATATATATATATATACTTTGGTCTGAAGCAGAACTTGACTATACACATATTTATCTGAACAGGTATGACCTTAATGTTGACCTTTTGGATGTTCATGCTGACAAGAGCACATTTCATCGCTTTGATAAGTTTAATCTTAAGTACAATCCATGTGGTCAGAGTAGACTCAGAGAGATTTTCCTAAAGCAGGACAATCTTATCCAAGGTATTTCTTGTTTATTAATTAAGTCATGGAAGTTTTCCTGACTTCATTTTCACCTTTTTATATATATATATTTTGGGGTGGGGGCTGCAGTTTTCAAATTTGCAGTAGTAGAATTTCAAAAGTATTGAGAATCTGTTCTTGCTTTATGTACTTACTTTTTCTTATGGTTGGAATATTTTCTTATATCATGATATTTCTTTTATTTTTATCCTCTTCAATTGCTAGCATGTGTTGTTTTACCTTCTACTTTCCATAGTATGATCTATACCTCTTCACAGGCAACCCACCAGATCTGGCCAAGCCCACCCTTAAACTTAGCTCTTGTTTGGTTCAATTCCATCAAGAAATTCATTTCATTTGGAAATGAATTTCAAATGGAATTCATTTACAAATGAATTTATTAATGAAGTGTGTTTGGTTTAAATGAATAATTTATAAAATTCATTTGAAATGAATTCCATATTTTGTTATACTGTGTTTGGTATAAATCTTGAATTCATGTTTTTGTCAGATATACCCTTTTAAAAATAAAGTTGCTTTTGAAAATAAAAGTAAGGAGGGGTGTTTTAGTCATTTAAAAGTATAGATTTAAAATTTGTGGAATTCATTTGGAAATTCCAACAATTTTAATAGAATTTAGTTTAGTTATAATCAATTTCACAAATTTAAAAATTTGGAATTGCAAATGAATTCCATATGACATCATTTAAACCAAACATACTTCGTTGGGATTTTAATGAATTCCATAAAATTTTGTATAATTCATTTATACCAAACACATTCTTACCGGGCTTGGCCATAAGTTAATAAGCCCAAGCATGACCTGAGTTTTTAACTTCTAATGTATATATTTTTACATATAGAATCTTCATTTTTATTAGAGCCAGGGTTGGGATAGCCAGACAGGTAGAGGATTGTTGGAGGTATGCCCAACCAGCTTGGCTTTTAATCAGGTCTAGTAATGATCTTATATTGTCTGTGCATGGGCAGGTCGTTTCCTTGCCGAGCTAACAAAGCAAGTGTTTTCTGATCTTACTGCAAGTAAATATCAGGTGCTTCCTTGTCCATAGATGAATTTTTATGCTTGTGTAATCATTTATCATCTTAGATTTGCTAGTCAACATCCACAATAACTTAGGTGGTATAACATTGAGATCTGTGGTTTTCCATGACCATTATTGGGTGTAATAAATGCTTTGCGCAGATATTAGATTTTTTTTTTTTTGGCACAAAGTTGCTCAAGATATTCTGGCATGTATTAACTTTAAACTCTGGAGCTTGCTTTTGTTAATTCATGTTTCCCACTCTAACCTTAACTGGTGATCAAGTGAAGGCTTGAAGGGCAAATGGCTTATTACTGTAGGGGTATTAAATTCTGAAATGTCTATGCCTACAAGAGTTTTTGCTTTCTTATTCGGGATCCAGACATCATGTTGAGAATGAGGGACATATTGAATATGTCCTACTGATATGATGTACAACTTATTGCATACTGCACTTGCATATATCTGCACATATGTTTGTGGGCATTGTCAACTTTATATTGCAACCGCTTAGAAGCTTTCTTTTTGTGCAAATATAAATGAGTATACCCTAATTTATTGTCTGATAGAAGTTGTACCTTGTTCTATTATTGTGATAGTCAATAACAGCAGAGACTCTGTCATCTAGATTTTGCTTATCGGGCACTCTCATGTATCACTGTCATCTATGAAAATTTTTTAGAGAAATTATTCATGGCTGGTGCATATTGTGCGGCTGCAGATGGCTGAATATAGAATATCAATATATGGTCGGAAGCAAAGCGAATGGGATCAGATGGCAAGCTGGATAGTGAATAATGAATTGTACAGTGAGAATGTTGTCTGGTTGATTCAGGTACAGACAATAAACCATCTAGACTCTCATTATGGAGATTCAGTGTTTAATCATATATCCATAAAAAAAATTCTTATCCCTGTGCAAAAATTAAAATGTTACCATCGCAGTGAACATGCTTGTATGATGTTAAATGAAAGTTCTGGACATCTTGTTTTTTTATGCTGTCAAGTTGGTGTGTAGTTCTCATTGCTATGTGATAATCTGTAGCCTGAGAACCAACCTTTATTTAATGGAAAATTAGGACACTATCATTGACGAAAATTTCTTGGGCTGGAGCTTTTGCAGATTTCATTCGTTTCCTCAATGATTGTGATACATTACTATCTGAGAACCTACTTTTCAATATCATATGATATTTGACATGATTCTGGACAATTTTTTGGCCTTTTAATTCTGTTCTCTTCTAACTTTGCAGAAGAGACTTTTTTAAGTCTCATTGACTGCCTATTTTTTAGTTAATGTCTTGAATTCTTGCAGCTTCCAAGACTGTACAATATATACAAGGAAATGGGCATCGTGACATCGTTTCAGAACATTCTTGACAATATTTTTATTCCACTCTTTGAGGTTACAGTGGATCCAGATTCACATCCTCAGTTGCATGTTTTCTTGAAACAGGTTTGTTATTTTCTGTTTGTAGAATTTGATAATTCACATGCCAAAAGGTGTAGGACATGGCCATTGATTTGTATATTGATACACAATCATCTATTAAGATAATTACAATCTTGGAATTTAAGGAACTGAAGCTGATAAACTTGATAATTTGTTTGCTTCACATCTATTGATAACTTTTTTTTTTGCCTTCTATAGGTGCTAGTTTTCATTTTTTTTTTATCTGCCCACGTATTATGTGCATCAATTGCACATGATATGATTGGGTTGTGCATTATTTGCACATAATATGGTTGGATTGCCAGGGAATTAACTTGATCTGGAAAAGGAAAAAGTGAACTAGTTCTTAGTGGATCAAGTACATATGAGTGGGACTGATGCTTAAAATAATTTGGTCCTAGGAATATTTATATTTCTGTCATTTTTGCCTCTTGAGCCTATACATTTTGTGCATAAGTTTTTGGGGAAAGAAAGTAGAATTAGACTACAATTTATTGGCACAAAATCTACTCTCAAATTCAATATATCACTTGGCTGTTCTTTACATGGTCAGGTTGTTGGGTTGGATTTGGTCGATGATGAAAGCAAGCCTGAAAGGCGCCCCACAAAGCACATGCCTACGCCTGCTCAATGGACCAATGTGTTCAATCCTGCATTTTCATATTATGTGTATTATTGTTACGCGAATTTGTACACCTTAAACAAGGTGCGTGGTGAACCTCAAAAAAACTTATAAATAATATGTTTTACTTGTGGATGCTTGTCAGAGTCCATTTGTTCTTCAATTTTTTTTTCTGAATATATTTCTCCAAAAGTTTCACCATGTTTCCCCATTTTGTTCTTTTCCTCTCAAGAGGTTACTAGTCTGAAATTTGGTATTTTCAGTTCTCCACAGGCAATTTTATCTTTATTTAAGTTAGGTAAATGCATCTACTGAAGTAATATGATCTTTGCAAATGGTTCTAATATATTATTTTTTAATTGTTTTTTCTCAGTACCCGTACATGAGATATTCTAGATGCTGCTGATTTTGGTTGATGTATCATTTGCTCACCTGTTAACATTTTACATTTCAGGTTCGTGAATCAAAGGGCATGACCACTATCAAATTCCGCCCACATTCTGGAGAGGTATTATTGGAAGCTCAACCTACTTTCTGTTAATGTATAAATTTTAGTTTTTCTGATTGCTTCATATACCTGTTACTATCAGGCTGGTGACATTGACCACCTTGCTGCAACATTTCTTACGGCTCATAACATTGCACATGGGATCAATTTGAGAAAATCTCCTGTTCTTCAATATTTATACTATCTAGCACAGGTATTTTTTTCCCTTTTTTGATGTTATCTCTTTCTTGTTTTGTTAGGTGTGTTGTGTGGTGCTTGGGGCTTGGGGGTAGGGGGGAGGAAAACTGTGAATTCTGACTTTGTTTTTTCTAATTGGTATTCTTGGTATGTCTTTTTGGGGCGGAAAACTGTGGATTCTGACTTTGTTTTTTCTAATTGGTATTCTTGGTATGTCTTTTTATCAGATTGGTCTGGCAATGTCTCCTCTGAGTAACAATTCGTTATTTTTAGACTACCATCGGAACCCTTTTCCTATGTTTTTCCTACGCGGTCTCAACGTCTCCCTTTCAACTGATGATCCACTCCAAATCCACCTAACTAAAGAGCCTTTGGTGGAAGAATATAGCATAGCTGCTTCTGTAAGCTCTCTTTTCACTCTGTTTAAACTCAGGATCTTTTTTTTGGGATCAAATGATATTAAAATCTCTTCTGAACAGGTATGGAAGTTGAGTTCTTGTGATCTGTGTGAGATTGCTCGGAATTCAGTCTACCAATCAGGTTTTTCACACGCTTTGAAGGTATGTATCTTGTATTGTTAGAATATGCTGAAATTTGGAAAATGGAGAACACGACTTTGGGTTCACATGCATGGCAATAATGAGTTGGGGGTGGGGCATTGAAATTGGCTCCGAGTTTATTATTCCTGTGGAATTTGGATGTCATGCAAATGTATGAGAAATGCTTGGCTACAAAAAAAATATCTCTACTTAGGATTTATCTGTGGAGTTGTGAATTGACATTGTTGTATCATCACAAGTTGACTGAAAATTTTGAAGTGAATGCATCTGAAAATTCTTTACTGGTCACTTGGACTGCATCAAGCATTTGGTGATTTAACTGAGTGTCGTGATAAGTTGCAATTACCCAAATTAATGAATCATAAATTTATTGTCGTCTTCTTTATTTCAAAAAATGCTTTGGTTGCTGAATGCTTATTAGCCGTAATAATGTCACTATATAAAGTCTGTCCTTAGATTCTCTGAGGATTTTACTGATTTAGTATACAGCTTTTTATGGTGGACTGTTTTTAATTTATCTAAAGACATGTGCAGCTCAAAGTTAGCATTCTTATAATATCCCCACTTTAATGAGATAGTTTAGAAAATGATCCTCTGTAATTTAGTTTGTTATATGAGTTTTTGACCTGTGTTTCAGTCACACTGGATTGGAAAAGAGTACTACAAGAGAGGACCTGATGGAAATGACATTCGTAGGACAAATGTGCCTCATATCCGATTGGAATTTCGTGATACGGTACTAGCTTGTTTTTTGAATTTTATTATCATTGGTTTGTTAGAGGGCAAGGTTTGCTCCTTGGTGACCAATTGGCGACAGGTTCTGTGCAAACAGCTGGGGGAAGTCTGCACACATGTGCTTACCCTCCCCCGACCTCGTACACTAGCTGGGAGCACCTTGTGCACCGGATAATCCCTTCATCATCATTCGTTTGTTTGAGTTTTTTCTTATCTCCTGTGATGACTTTGGTGTCATATGTGCCATACGATTTGTTGGTTTATTTGAAGCATCTCCTATACCTTGTTATGACTTCTATATGATCTCTGCTGTGCCATTTAATATCACTAGGATGTTAGATACATTATTTTTTACTCCTAATGGTACCTACATGAAAGTATTGCCTCAACACTCGCATAGACTCTCAAAAAACATTTAAAAAATTTTCCATCTCAAATTCTTACTGGAGAGAACAAAGAGATTGAGCGATTGGTGAGAACAGAGGCAGGTTTGGTGCCACCAGTATTGTTTTCTTCTTTTGTCTACTTTTGTTTTCTGTGGTAACATGTTGAACCATATGAAGTTGGAATGATCCGAGAAGATACATGCCCCTTGCAGATATGGAGAGAGGAGATGCGGCAAGTTTATATTGGCAAGCCCGATATCCCTGAAGAAGTGGACAAGTAAATATCAAGGGATTTCCTGTTGTCCATGCTTACTGCCACTACATGAAACTATAAAGGTGCTCTAGGACATCCTTGTCGCTTTTGCTTAGATCATCTTTCCTGTGAAATTGGGGTTTGCTCAGGAAATGAAAATTACTGCTTGCGTGGTGTAATTTTGACAAGGGCAGGATATATTCCATCCTGCAAAGTGAGAAATACCAATATACGCACTAAGGGAAATTGAACAAGGTTGGAGAACCAAGAGTAGGTGATATATAAACAGTCAGACTTTGAGAGCTGAAATATGTGCAACAGCAACAAGATGAAGCTGGTGCCAGCTGAAGTAACTGCAAGATATCTTTTTATATTAGATGTAGTTTTAGGTAATATCATGGCATACGTCATAGGATGAATTTTGTGGTGTTAGAATATAATATCCAACAGACAAATGTAATCCATGGGAAGCATCGAAGAAGGATGATATCTTGCTTTGCTTCCATATCTTTCTGATGAATGCTTCATCAAATTTTGGTTGAACTTTATACACTGCCTGTTGTGATTCTGGGCTGATCACGCGATTATGAAATCGAAGAAAAATTTTCTGTTGAGCCCCTAGCAAGGAAATTTCGAATGCCGTTCCTTGAATTTGTAATTTGTTTCTTATGATGTGCTTTTTATAATTAAGCGTGTATTATTCCAAAAAAAAAAAAAAAAAAAAAGCTGGCAATTCGTGTTAACGACCATAAATGGATCGTGTCGAGACATGATAATAATATAGATATAGCCAATTCAAACACTGTCTATATAGGTCTAAATATGTTCAAATACGTTACAAACACGTTTAATATCAAATTATAAAATATAAAAAAAAAACAATTAAACATACAAATCCTAAATAATAATTTTAGTTTAAACATCCATACAATATCTAAATATTACTACAATATTCTAAACATCATATAAAATATTAAATTGTTCAACAACATATAAAATAACAATTAGATTAATACCATGTTAAAAAAAAGTAGGTTAATAACTTAATATCATATTTATATTAGTATTATATTTATATTAATATTATATTAGTTTTGATACAACTACGTTAATATTATATTTATGTTAATATCATATTAGGTTAATATTATAACTAAACTTAAATTTTTATCATAACATCAATACTAATCAATATTAATTTAATAAAATCTATATAATTTTAATATAAATATGTGATTCTCACTCTATTTTACAATTTAAAATCTAACTTAATAATAAATAAGTATTATATAGCATTTATTTGAGACTAATAGTTTATATAAATCTAATTGATGAATACTTAATGCAAATCTAATTATTTAGATTAAAATTAACTACTTAAATTATCAAATAATAACTCAAACTGAATTTATGGAATTTTTTATTATTAATGTTAGTTGATATTAAATTATAGAACTTTAATATTTTATTATATTTATTTGCTTAACATTAAATTAAATATTATATATCAAAATTATAATAATATTAAGAATATATATATATATATGTCAAAACTATATAATTTTATCATGGATATGCAATGCATTTTGCAATGCTAGTAATAGCATAAACGTTTATAGATAATAATAATATACCAAAATTATGTATGAATTTATATCAACACAATTGATAATACTATGTATACTAAAAATATATAATTCTATTACATGTAATAATATCAAGATTATATATATGTCAAAACTATATATTATTAATACAATATATAATTGACAATATTAATTTATACTAAAGTTTAAAGATATATAATTTTAGCATTGGATATACAATTCAATTGACATTACTAGCAATAGTATAAATGTTTATAGATAATAATAATTCATAAAAAATATATAGGAATTCATATCAACATAATTGACAATATTATCTTATACTAAAAATATATAATTTTATTATATGTAATAATAAAAATACTTTTTTTAGTAAAAATTGGAGGTCAGAAATCAAATGATACACCTAAATATCTCAACTAAGTTGACACCCTTTTAACGTCTACTTCACGCGTCTACTTCACGCCTATATTGTCCAAGAAATAATCACGCTTCTAGGCAATAATGCCTAGAAGAGCTAACCAAAACTAAGTTAATTCTACAACAAAAAAACCCAAACTAATCAATGTTAATGAAAGCGATAGTCAGCTCGGCAGCTGAAATCATTGCAGACTGCAAAGTTGCAAATATCTGGCGCAGAATCGCACCAGCAAAACAAAGACAGAGAAGTCCCAAGCTTTGCCAATAAATCAGCCACTGAATTCCCTTCTCTGTAAATGCGAGAAACTCGCACACACATGTTGAGAGACATAGTGAAGATACTTGTAATAATAATACTATCTTACACAAAAGTCTAAAGATTTAATTCTATTATATGTAATAATATCAATACTATATATATGTTAAGTTTATATATTATTAATATAATATATAATTGACAATATTAATTTATATTAAAATTTAAAAATTTTAAATTTATTATGGATATATAATACAATATATTAAAACTAAATATTATTAATACAATTGACAATTGCATTAAAATATATTATTTTACCATAGATATATAATTTTTTTATTATATATATATATATATATTTGTGTGACCTGTTTAATAAACGTGTTTAAATGGATTAGACGGGTTCAACCCGTTTAGACACAATTTTATTTGTATTTTAAACGGGTTGATATGTTTATGACCCAAACTCATTTAACCTAAATTCAATATGTTTGATTCTGTGTCGTGTCGTGTCCTTTAAATGGATCGTGTCACAAATTACCAGCCCTATATATTACGGTCATTTGATTTTCTTTTTCAAGTTTATTACGGTTTTTTTTCAATTTTATCTACACAGTTGATTACTTTTTTCTTCTTATTTTTTTATTTTTATTTTCTATTTATTTTTCTCTCCTTTTTTATTATTATTTTTACTTTTTTACTTTTTCTTTCTATTTTTATTTG
>CATIWM010609593.1:0-11469 GCA_949671775.1 Mallotus repandus | reverse complement strand
AAACACTCAAATAATCTTTAATTAAACTCACAAACTCTCTCACACAATTGGAAGCTTTGCTTCCTTACACTTCTTCTTCACTCTTTTTATTTTGGTACATAAACCTCATTGCAAGAGGCCATATTTATACTACTAGAGAATCTAAACCATTCAAATAAACAAATACAATTAAATCCTAACCATACATTAAATTCTACATTCAACATTCAACATTCAACAAATAACAACTCTTCAACAACTAACTATACTCACCAACCATACTTGATTAAAACATGTTTATTTCACAATAGTTTTGGCTTTGATTAGCAAATAATAAATTTTTAAAAATCTTTTAAATCTAAAAATAAAAATAAAATTATCCAGAAAATAATTTTATTGAAAAATAACAAAATACAACATAAAAAAAGAGATGAATAAATTAAAAACTATAAATTTATTTATATTTACTTTTAATACTATTAAATAAATTTATTTTACATATTTAATAATAATTTTTTAAAAAATAAATTTTATTTTGTAAATAAAATAGAGTGACTATTTCTAAGGAAAAATATAATAGAATAAAAAATTTTATATATATATATATATATATATATTCATATTCGGAGGGCTCCAAGCCTAAGCCTTAGTAGCTTATGACTAAAGTCGGCCTGATTACAAGCGTGACCATCTAATGAGTGTACTAGTAGACTTGGATATTACATTAATTATAAATTTAAGGGCCAAAACAAGTACTAGGATTAAAGATGTATGTGGCACCATTTTAGTTTGAAAAAAAAAATCTCTTTATATAGTTTTTAAAATTGGTCACTTTTTTTAGAAAGTAAAATTTATGTTATAAATAATTACTATTAAATGTATCAAATAAATGTTTTCAATTATGACAGAATAAAAAACAATGTAATAAAAAAAATGTAGTTATGATAGAAAATTTTTTTCAACAAAATTTTATTAATTCATTTTGTTAATATTTAATAAAAAAAATTCTATGTTAACATTTTATAATATATAATTATTGTAGGCTTAAAATTTTTTCTATGTTATTTTTTTAAGTTGTACGCCATTATTTTTAAAAAATTTTTTTAGCTAAATTATTTGCAAGATGATTTTATTTTTAACTTTTAATTTTTCTCTATATTTTTAAGTTCCAAAAAAAATTTCATTAAAATTTATGGTGCGTTAACATTAAATTATTTTTTAAATTTATTTAATTTTAGTAGCATTTTATTTAAAAAGTAGTTAATATTTAAAAAATAGTTAATCATTGAATATGTATTATAAAGTTGTAGTAGTGGTAATAGTAATAATAATAATAATAATAAATTACGTCTAAGTTCACAGGTACCAGGTACCCTTGAGTCGGTCCTATTCATAATCATAAGCAATTATTGGATAATTATGCGCTTCAATTGAAACCAAAAGGTCGATATATAGTACAATTAAAAGAGAAAGAAGTTGTACCAAAAAAAGAGAAAGAAGAAGCAGCAAACATGAATAATGTAATGCATATACAGTACTGTGAGACTTAATTAATATTGTTATTAGTCCTTAAACATGGTTTAATTAACTTATTATCTTTGAAAATTATTAAGTTACATATGTATTTATTAATTAGAATTAAGTTAACTCAACTTAAATAATTATCTTACGTGAGATGCTGACAATTATTTCTGAGTCCGATTCATCGATATCAAAATCAGTCTCGTATCCACTCAAATTATTATCTACAATAGCAGCCATCGTAAAAATAATAAAAATTAATGCATGGATATGTTTAATGGTACGTAAATTAAAATACATTGACTTCTCTAACAAAACCTTAATTAAGGGCTCTTTCTCTGTCCATGCATTTAATATTCTGCTAAGGTTGGGAAGGGATCATTTAATTTTTTATGGAATACCTTTTGTCCATATGTTATCTTCATGACGAGAAATTGTACCCTAACACCATGATCTCACGGTCACGGTGTGAGGGTATAGTCTCTCACGGTGTTAGTGTTTTAGAATAATATTTTTTTATTTTTTAATAGAAAGTTAATATGACTTAAATTTTTTTGAATGGTACAATAAAGATTTTCCTCTCCTTTTAAATAGACAATAGCATAAATTAAATTTTATTCATTATGATGCTCTTAGAAAAGCTACTACTTAACTACTCTCTTAATATTTATAGCTAGATTTTTAGCTTTTTCTTGCAAAAGAAAGGGAAAAAAAAAATCATATTACTAAAGCAAACTTCAAGGAATTTGGAAATGGTTAAGGGGAGGCTCTATGATGCCGCATATTCATCAGATCAGAGATGCGCATCATCAGAAAACGATGAGAAAATAATGGAGATACTCGAGACTGCTAAAGCTTACTTGCTGACTTACCAAGAGCGCAGCAGGATCAAGCACAACAGGTTTTCAACACAATCGGTGAAGATAAAAAGCGAATGGTACAACACTTGAAGAGCAAAAAGGACCTTGTCAAAACAAAAAAAAGGGCCCTGAAACGATTTGTTCGCGTGGATTCTTTAAGATGTTAGGCAAAGATAAAAATGAGACCTTGAATTTTGATGAATTTATACTGTTCACTACTTGTGTGCAGCGGCAGAGGTGGCTCTTGTAATTTTTGTGAAGAGTTTTTAGCCGGAGTTTACTTCACTTGTGTTCAATGCTTCGATCGTTCTGGTGATACTTATGATCTTTGTTGTTCTTGTTATCACAAGAAAGAATTCAAACATAAACATAAGGATGATGCTGTATTTCTTGATAATTATGCTTTGCTTCAAGCCAAGAGGAACCAGGGTTCGGCAAGTCACGTAAACAAAATTAATATATATTTTTTAACTATATGTTGTCAGTTATCGTAGATCCGTTAATCGTTAGCTTCAGTAGGGCTAATGAATATATTGATTCCAAGAAAATAAATTCTTGAGGGGAACCTGAGAAAGTTCCAAGACTTCAACTTTAAACCATTTAATCTAGCCTCATGGTGTAACAAAAATTAATATTAGAGATTGAATTAATTTTCTCAACTTTTTATTTTCATTTTGGCTATTACAGGCTCGATTGTATATGCAGCATATTTCAAGAAATAATATATATATTGTTGGTTCTTTAATTGTTTGAACTTGTTGAAATTAGCTAATCAAGTTTTGTGCTATCATATTATTTTTTTCAGAACGAAGCAGGAGCTTCCTCAAAGGCAGCTGCAACTAAGACCCTAAACAATTATGTTCTTGTCGACATATGTAAACTGATGGGTTTGGCAGAGTAAGCTTACATGAATTCTTGGCATTCATGAAGTTTACGTTTAATCATTTTTCTGGTTGCTACTGGTTTGTGATCTGGTTTCTGGGAGTGTTGCCTTTCATATGCCTCTTGCGATTTATTTTGCTGTTGTTCTTCGTTTCTTTGTTGCTGCGGTGTTGTTTGGTTTAGGTCGTTGTTCTTGTTTTCTCGTTTGGTTTAACAAGCTGTTAGACACTCAAAAGATGGTTGCATTTCTTTTACAATTAACTAGTTTTTCATGTGCTTGTATTATAAAAATTTGAACTTGTTAAGCACAATTAAAATTCACATGACGATGTATAAATATTCTTCTTCAGTTATGGCGTTGTGATAGGCAGAGTGAGCTAGCAAGTTCGTTAGCAGCACTACATCAGCTTTTTTGTTTTTTTTTTCTTTTCTCTCATGTGTATATATATTGGATGTGTGCATATATTGGCTGTAACTTTGTTATTGGTCGAGTGAGATATATTGAGAGAATTTTTTTGTCAGTTTCTCCTTCTATTTGCTCAAGGAATATAATATGCATTGATTTAATTTTTAAAAAATTACACACCAATAACTTTGTTTACTTTGAATAAAATATAGAATAATGATACATCGCTGGCTGTTACAAACAAATATTTTTTTTGGACAATACTGTTCCCATGAGTGGGAGACAATAATATTTTTAATAAGACTTTTTTATCATTTTGCGGTCTGCTTTAAATAACGAGCCTCTACAAGTTTTATTTTATAAAATATATTCTAAGTATATTGTACAAATTTAAATTGGTTTTTTCCTTATCCATTCTGAGTATATTGCAAAAATATTTATTTTCCATCACAATAACGGCAAAAGCCAGGAAACAGAATAATCAAATGATACATTAATTCTTGAAATTTAGATAATCTATTTGAAGACATATATTTTCTTTAGGCATATACACAGAGAGTAACACCATAACTCTAGGCAAAAATCTCGCATACCTAAATGGCTTGCCGGTCCTAAGTCACCATCTTCCTAATTTCGTTCACTTGAGCCAGCCAAGTTTCTTTTACAGCTCTTCACCATTATACTGCATTACGTGAGTAATAGTGCCATCATATATCGGCTTTCACCACCATAACCTGTCACCAACCCAACTTCCATGCTAGCCTCATAACTCTGCTGTTAAAACAGTACAAGCTCCAATATTCTTGGCTACGTATCTATTAATGCACTCACCAGCATAAGCATTAGAATGAATTTATGAGGCCCATCTGCACAAACAATACCTATACGACGCCTGAATGATGCCCTATTAGTATTAACTTTGCACCAACCATTAGGAGGAAGGATCAGCCGATCAAATCTTCTTTCCTGAGGCCTTTGTGTTTGTATCAGGTAAAATTGAATTTATTAGAATTCAGTAGATTCTGAATTATTGATGATTTAAACTTTTTTTTTTTAAATTCTTTCCTGTGATGGGTGTGGGTCTCTCTATACCTTCAAAGCAAATAAAACTATCCGCACAAGCTTTCTCAAGCTAATTTGCTAGTTATCGGCAGCTTGCCCAAGCTATAAAGATGAAACTATTGAATTACCCGTATACATTAGTTAGCTATTCTATTTTCAAGAGCTAAAACAGAGTCAATTTAATTTAAGGTGCATTTATTTGGTAAAAAATAAATGTGAAAATCGGAATCGAAATGAACGATTTCAATTCCTAGTGTTTGGCTAGTTGAAATTCAGCATGAAAAAGGAATGCCCCTCATCAATGAGAATCACCATTCCCTTGTATAGTTATATTTTTAAGGAATGAGTCTTGATTTCCTTGCAAATAAAGTCAAATCAATTATAAATTCATCAAACATATAAATATTAACATATATATATTTTTTAAGAGGAATATTAACATATATTTTTAAAATTTATAAATAAGACATATAAATTAACAAAAATATATACTAAATGTATGAATGAAAATAATTATCAAACATAAATAATTTTATTATAATTTTTGATAAATAAATATTTTTAATAGATAATTATAATATTAATTTTTCATATATAAAAATAATTATAATGTTAATTTTTAATATATAAAAAATAATTAAAAAATATTTTTTCATAAAAAAATTTAGTTGTTAAATGATGTTGATTCCCATTTTCTAGAGAATCAAATATTTTGTTCAAATTTTTGTTCACTTTTCCATTTCTTTCTATTCTGATTCCGATCTCAAAGTACAAACCAAATGCTCCCTTAATGAGTGATATGTTTTATAATTTTATAAAAAAGTTAATAATTCTACATGATGGACTAGCTTTACTTAAAAAATTTTGAAAAAATTACAAATTTGGTGTCTCAACTTTTATGGTTTTTCTATTTGAGTGTCTAAACTTTTTTTTTTTTGCAATCAAGTGTCTGAACTTTAAAAAAGCATACCAATGTAGTGTCTCCAGCCTATTTAATGTTGAATGGGTGCTCAGTCAGATCAAACGGATCCACTTTTATTCCAGTTATTAACCATGTCATTTGCCACAGGTTTTGCATTATTTAAAAAACAAAATTACTCTTATTCAGTCACTCTAAATGTCTGCGGCGGAAGTTAATGTTGAGATTATTTTTGTCAATTTATAATCTTTAATAAGGTTAATTTTATCCTTTAAATAATGCAATATATGTGGCACATGACATGACTAATAACTGGGATAAAAGTGAGTCATGTTTGATATGATTCAGCACTCAGTTAACATTAAATCTACTGGAGACATTACATTGGTTTGCTTTTTTAAAGTTCAGACACTTGATTGTAAAAAAAAAAAAAATTCAGACACTCAAATAAAAAAATCACAAAAATTGAGACACCAAATTTATAATTTTTCCAAAAATTTTCATATACACCAATATTTATTAATATAAATGGTAAAAAATTTATTTTTTTTTTCAAAAAAAAGAAATTTAAATTTCTTTAAATAACGTCGTGATTTTAAATTTTGTGCTAGAAAAAAAGTTGGAATCCTTTCAGGTGCCCTTTTGTTGGTTTGGTCCTCTGTGTGTGTGTTTTTTTAAGGCTTATCGGGTCCCGTTTTAGTGTGTTAGCAGCAGTGTTTCATTTCTTTTGCGGGACTGACGTTTTTTTTTCTTTTGTATTTTTTGTTTTGGGACTCTTTTACTTAGTTTTAAGGAGAAATTTTTGCATCAGTTGAGTTTTATTAATTCAAGTGGTTTTTTTCCTCTGTGATTAATAAAAAAAAATAATTTTACTGATAAAAAAAATATACACATATATAAATAGCAGCTAGCGGGCACTGTAGTGCATGTATATATATAGGTACAAAATTGGACAAGAGCCTCGTATACTAAGTCTCGTAAAGTTGCCTTCTGCAGGATATCAAGCGTGAACAAAAATTTTACGTTGAAAAGATATAAGAAATTTGAAATATATGTAATTAAAAATAATTCGAATATTATTAATAACCGATGGAATCAACTAGTAGAGTACTATTTTTACTTAAATTAGGTCTCAAGTTTAAGTTTTAGTGTATGTAGTCGCATTAAAATAGTTGTTAGGAGATTTTTACCTTTTTATGGTCTTATCCAAATCAAATTAAATTAGTTAAAATTTAATAAATTTTGAATACTATTAGTTCAAAAAAATTCAAATATTTTATAGTTTCAAATTTTAGATGAAGAGGTGATATCTGATTCATAATTAATTGTCATTTTTCTAGATGAAAATGTCAAAGAATTCAAATTCTAATAACGTAATTGTTAAAAAAATATATATGTCATCTTTCTTAAAGCAAACAAAAACTAATAGGGTCTGAAAGTTATAAATTGTTTATTTTACGAACTTAAAAAATCTTATATATTGAAAAACTATACATAAAATAAAAAAGAAACTATATTCAATAATTGTAGTATAACAACAATAATAATATTGGTGATTGAGCTATTTGATTAGAAAAAGGAAATAAATAAGAGCAATGAACAGCCCCTGACAAAAATAATTAATAAAATAATGCAAATGGCCTGCTTTTATCTTTTTAGTTATTGCAATTTGCCAAATGATTTTTGCCTCTAGCTAGTAGTCACAAAAAATCATGAGATGACAAGGCAATGTTATAGATGAGCCAAGCATCATATTATATTTAGATTGAGACTTGATATCATAAAATAAAAAATGTGGGAATAGCTATCAAAACAAAATGATAACGTTGCCGTATATTAATTGAATTTTGTATCCTTAATTAAAGTGTTTGTTTATCATTGCTCACAATTAATGTTGTTTTAAGTTGCAACTAGCAAGTGTTAACAACTAGGGTGAATTATAATTCGCGTTTAGAGTCTATTTCTTCATCTAATTCAATTCTTCATCATCATCATCTTCTTCTTCGATTGTTTTTGGTTTGAGGTTTGAACATTAATTTACTTCTTACATCTAATTTCATGTTAAAGCAATCGAAATCGGTAAAAAGAACTTGCTTACACGGCCACATCAGCTTGGAAACGTCAATTTCATGTAAAATTGAAAATGATTAAAGGTTCCTAATTGAGGTGTGTTTATATAATTAAATACTTCCTTAATCTTACTTTAAAATATACATATTCAAATGAACCTTCTCCAAATCTCTAGTTTCAATTACGATATTATTAAAGATTTTGCATATTTATGAGCATTAAGGGCGACTTTTAATTATTAAATTAAGGCTTGGATGCCAATTTTCCTTTTTCATCCAATTTATGCTAAGTACGCCCAGGTTTGGTGAAGAATATTGAACTCAGAAATTCAAAAAAAATTACATATGTATATAAATTAATGAGCGTATCTAAAAGAAATATAAATTTTGGAAGATAGTAACACAATATCATAAGTGATGTTATAAATAAAATAATCTACGAGCACGTAAATGCATATGTTAACAAGATGTAGTAAGACCAAGTCTAGAATATGGCAAGGTTCGGTAGCACCAACGGCTATAAATGTATGGCAAGGTCTAGAATAAATTATTTTAGCAAATTTTTACCTATACTGGGTATATATATACATAATAATAGGATTTAAAATACAAGACACATGTCTTGTTTTTATCAATTAAGTTAATAATATTTTAATGAAGTGTCTTAAATTCTACCGTTTGGTGTAATACACCCATAATAAGTAAGACTTTCCCAATTATTTAATGATCGGCAGAATCTGTGTCAATAATCCAAGTCTCAGTAGCACCAACGGCTATAGATGTATGCTAAACTCTTGTTAAACTCTTGCCATACTTTTGTTAACAGTATGACAAGGTGTAGAATAAACTATTTTATAATAATATAAATATTTGTACGTTTAAATTTTTTCTATTTTATTTTTTTAAAGATGTATGCCCTTATTTTTAAAACTTTTTTTTAGCTAAATTATTTACAAGATGATCTTATTTTTTCTCTATTTTTTGTAGTTCCAAAAAATTCTCATTAAACTTAATTAAGTTATTTTTAATTTATTATTTAAATTTAGTAGCATTTTATTTTTTAAAAACTTAATATCTAAAAAATAGTTAATCATTGATTACTTGTCATAAAAGGTAAAAGAAAAAATAATAATTTTCATCTAAGGCCACAAGTACCCTCAAGCCAATCCTGTCCATAATCATAAGCAATTCTTAGATAATTATGTGCTTCTCGATTCGGTACAGCAAAAAGAGAAAGAAGCTGCAGCAGCAGCAAACATGAATAAGATAATGCATACGAGGCAATATATATGGTACTGCTAGACATATATTGTTATTAGCCCTTAAACATGGTTGATTAACTTGTTATCTTTGAAAATTATTAAGTTACATATGCATTAATTTATCATAATTAAGTGAACTCAACTTGAACAATGCAGACAATTAATTCTGAGTCCAATTCAGTAACATTAAAATCAGTCTCATATTGTGAGGTTGAGGTCATTAGTTCAATTCTCCATTTTTCTCTTAATTTCTCAATTATTTAAAAAATATATATATATATCTCATATTCCCTCAAATTTTATCCCAAATATTGACTGTTATGATAAGTACATTGATTTACGTTCTAAAGTTATATATACAGATTTTTGAGTCTGATTCACTAATATCCACTCAAATTATTAATTATTATCTTCAATTTGTAGCCATCTTAAAAAAAATGAGTGCAAAATAATATATTATTTTAAAAAATTAATGTATGATGTATATGTATATTAAAATACATTAACTTTTACTGGTGAGAGAGTAGTCAAATGATAACTCATCTCTAATGGTATTTGGAGATGTAGGGACATTCGAATCATGTTGTCTTCGATTTAAAAGAAAAAAGTTGTCCTCTATTATACAGTCTATCGATACTAAGGTTATATGACCTCCTTATTTACCAAGAAAAATACATCGATTTTTTTAAAAAAAAACCTCAATTAAGGGAGCTTTTTCTGTTCGTATACATATTTAAGAAATTTTTTTACCTAAATTGGGTGTATAGATGTTTTATTAGCTAAACTTTTTTATATTCATATACGTAATACACCTAACGGTTAATTGTAAACGATTAGGTATTTTATTTTTATTAGCTAAATATTTAACGCTTGCATTATATGTTATTCATCCAACGACATATTATATTACACCCAATCATAAATGTGGTTGCCATATGAAAAAGTAATGACAATTTTTTTTTTTCAAAATCAAAATTTTGCCTTTGCTATATAATAAAAAAAGTTATATAATACTAAAAAAACATCCATTTTAATTGGAAAATTAACTAAAATAATTGAATTTAAAATTTAGAAAAAAATGAGTAAATTCATTGTCTCACGATTTAAGTACCCATATTTTATAATTTATTTATTTATTATTTTTGTGATGGTTACAGTGATTCAGGGATATTTTTTGTTAAAATATCACTAACAGCGACCCAAAGAATTATCCTTTAATATTCTACTAAGGTTGGGCCATCATTTAATTTCATGTTCACAAACAGATGAAACAAAAATTTAATTTTTGATGAACACTAATCTTGTCATGTTATCTTTATGAGGAGAAAGTATACCCTAACACCGTGATCTCACGGTGTCAGCGTATAATGTTTCACCGTGATCTAGCTTGTAGAAGAAAGGGGAAAAATCGTATTACAGAAGAAAACTTCAAGGAATTTGGAAATGGTTAAAGGGAGGAACTATCCTGATCCCACATATTCATCAAGAAAAGACAAGAACATAATGAAGACACTCACAGATTCATCAAAAAAAGATCAGAAAATATTGAAGGAGATACTTGAGACTGCTAAAGCTTACTTTGCCAACTTACCGAAAGAGCAGCAGGGTCAAGCACAATACGTTTTCAAGAAAATCAGTAAAAATAAAGATGGAATTAACTTCAAAGAATATGAACAACACTTGAAGAGCAAAAAGGACCTTGTCAAGACTCAAAAGGGCCTTGAAACGATTTGTTCTCGTGGATTCTTTGATATGTTAGACGAATATAAAAATGAGACCTTAAATTTTGATGAATTTTTCGTTGTTCACTAGTTGTGCGCCAGCAATAGATGTCGCTCTTGTGATTCGTGTAAAAAGTTTTTATCTGGAGTTTACTTCACTTGTGTTGAATGCTTCAATGGTTCTGGTGATACTTGTGATCTTTGCTGTTCTTGTTATCACAAAAAAGAGTTCAAACATGAATGTCATAGGGATGCTGCTCTGTTTCTTGATAATTATGCTTTGCTTGAAGCCAAGAGGAACCAGGGTTCAGCAAGTCAGGTAAAGAAAAGTAAAAAATATTTTTTAACTATCTATTGTCACTTGCCGTAGAACTATAAATCTTTAGCTTTAATTGAGCAAATTGTTGAAACGTTAGGGCCCATAAGTAATTAATGGAGCAAAATAAATAAAATAATAGGGCATAATAATTTAACGTGGTTCGGTAAAATCTATGTCTACGGTCAAAGACGACAAAATAATTTTCACTATGGTAATAAAAGGAGATTACAAAATATGGCTAGACAATGCTTAAAGTTTGACCACACCTAAGTGTTTAAACTACCCAAATGTTTAAACCCAAAACTCACCAAATCACTCACACTATCCGTACAAGAAACTATGCTTTACTTGTGTTTCTTTGTGTTGTGTGATAAACAAATAGGGAGTAAGGCTATTTATAGCCAACGAGAAGCAAGAATACATGGCCACAAATTAAAGACCAAATTTGTGGTCATTAGCCAAATATCCA
>CATIWM010609570.1:0-11293 GCA_949671775.1 Mallotus repandus | reverse complement strand
TTTGAGAAAAATTATGTTGTTTTTATATATGTTGTTATATTGGCTCTCGGTTGGGCATAAAGTGTAGTTCGGGGGCCCAACCCGAGATGTTTAATTGTGGATATTTTTGAAGTGTGATTTTGTGCAGGAATGACTCTACTTTTAATAGAGAGATGTTCGTTTTACAAAGAAAACTCTGTCAAATTTTTGGTTGATTTCTTGTAAAACATGACATCGGTTTGTGTTAAGTTTTGAGTGTTATTGTAGTCATGCCTTAGATCGAGTTTTTCCTTAGAAATCTATACTGTATAAGGTTAGGATTTTAATCATAATTATTTTTATTATTATTTTCCCATAGCCGCATCGAGAGCTAGGCCTCCAGGACAGGGCTAGTCAGGTCAGTACCGAGCAGCGCATTCCACCTATGAGTTATTATTATGTGTATGCATGTCATATAGAAATTCTTACCCAGCATCCATATTTTTATGTTGATATGCAATATTGCATTAACCCTTTAACTAACTGTGATTATTGTAGTGTTAATGCTTTGTATATATATATATTCAATGACATAAATGTGCATTTTGTATTTTGGATCTGGATGTTGTTCATAGATATTGTTATGATTTTTATTATTTAATGTTATATTTATTTTTAGAGGATAGTAGTGGAATATACTACCAAGTGGGCTACACTAGGACTGTGTGCGCACCAGTATGCTAGATGGTAGGATTAGGGCCAGTCATGTCAATAGCGAGATTGTAGTAGCTTGGTTGACCTTTCAGGGTCTCGGGGCCGGTCTCCTACCAAATTGGTAAAGAGAAATATTTTTGGACTCAAGGAAATTCAATGATCAGTGTAGTACAATATTTGAGGTTATGATAAATCTTAGGGTTCTGCTCTGATCCTCCACTTCTACTTATGTCCTATTTGTATGGAAATGTATTTGAGCATTTGCATGAATGCGTGTATAAATTAAATAAATATAAATATATATAAATATTATTATTCTGCTTGCGTGATTGTATTCTTAGGTTGCATGCATATATATAATAATGATTTACTCAGTGAGGTCTGATTCCCCTCAATTATTTTTCAAGATTCCTCTCTTCAGATCTCCCTCAGTTATCCTCTCCGCCAGACCCTTTCTTCACTGGCAGATTTATGTAAATTTTAAACTATCATTTCTTTGTATTTCTTAGACGATGTAGTAGTAGTATGATCTTGTTGTAATATATTTGATGGTTTGACAATGGTCTTGTACTTGATTGTTTGTAAAAATTTTATGATGGTATTTATGGATGATTTCCTTTAAATTTTCTTTTTGATAAGAAAATTTTAATTCTTTGGTAAATTTATAATTATGTTTGGTGTGAAAGTTGTGTTTTAGGCTTGCTACAGGTTCTAGATTTGTGTGAATTCCTACTCCCTAGCGTCGGTCATGACCTCCGGGTTTGGGTTATGATAGATTGTCATGTGATCTTGCATTAGAGAAACCAAGCCTAAAGTCCATTTGCGACCTAAGATGGATCTTATTGCTTTATGGTAGTCATTGTTAATTATTAATGTTTAAATTCACTATTGTTTATATGAAAAGAGAGAACCAAAAGAAATATTGTTGCATCATGTGCTTGTGTCAAGTTATTCGATATATGATTCCTTTGGTACGACCAATGCAACATGTTTTTGTCTCAGTGAATTTTAAATTTAATGATGTTGAAATGATATATGATCATTGAAAGAAGTTATAAATCTCTACTCCTTTATTTCTTTAATTCAATATATGTGATTACAAGAGTTAAAAGTTTGTTAACAACTCCCAAAATTATTATCTTGATACATTGTATTATGCTTGATTTATGCCATTAATTGTTTAGCATTGCCGACATCTTATGAAATTTGGTTCATGACAAAACGGTAAGCTATCTTCAAAATTCGTTCAATGAAAGTAAATATGTTATTAGCAATTTGATTAGTGTTTGCTAGCCCTACTTTTTAAAAGGAGGGATCTTTAGTAATAATTGTTGATATTGTGGAAAGTAAATGCTAACCATAATAGTAAATTAATCACTTTTCACATAGGTTATTAATCAATTTCTCTTTATTTACGTTTTAAAACTATTTCAGTGTAAAATTAGTTACTTAAAAGTGAGATAATATATGTTTTAAGTGGTACTTTGGAGTTTGAAGTTCAAATGCTACTTTTTTTTCCTTTTGAAAAAAAAAACCTAACTAATTCAATTTTTATCTTTTTAAAGCTCAAATGTTTTGACAAACTGCTTTAAATGAATTTAAAAAATAGTATAAATAAGTCATACATAATTTTTTATCATTTTATAAATGTTGCTTTAAATGAATAAATATTACTTTTAAAATGTCAATATAAAGCCTTGAAATGACGATTATGATTTTCTTAAATGACACTTAACAAGTATTGCTCTAAAACCATTAAGAAATATTTTATAAATGTTGCTATAAACAATAATAAATAAATTGGATGTATTTTTTATCATTTTGAAAATGTTGCTCTAAAGGATTAGAGTGATATTTGAACAAAGTCAAAATGAGTGGTGCTGAAAATGATACCTAAAGTATAAAAAAATATGGTTTTAATATGTAACGACACTCAAATAAGTTACACTTGTAAGAAATGTTAGTACAAGTCTAAAATGATATCTTTTAAATTTTTAACAACATTTTACCACTGTCATTATAAACTGTTTCTTTTATAGTGGAGTAGATTTGATGCAATTGATGGTGTGGTTCAATAACTTTATGGCGGACTTAGTTTGTACCAAATTGGCCATCTAAAATTTCATAAACCTTATCTAAACGCAATTAACAAGGATAATCCATGTACAAGGGTTATCAAATTCTGGAATTTTGGGTAGTGAACTTTGAAGTATATTGAACATTTCACTATTCAGTATAGAGAACTTGTAAACTTTTCAAACTTCAAACTTAAATTTTTTTCCAAACACTTTGACAAAAGCAGCTTTTACATGGGTGACTCACAAGGCTCGAGAAAGTACTCATTTTTTCATTGCAAAATTCAAAAACAATGAGGGATAGGTGCAAGATCCTTATGGAATTCAGAGACCACCACAAAAAAGGGCAAAAATAGTGATAGAAATTAAACCCATTGCTAATTTTTGACGGAATACCGATGAAAAAATGAACTAGTCATATATGGGGGTAATAACAACAAATTCACTAGCTGAAAAAAGTAACCATCACTAAAATTTGGTGGGTGTAGGGTGCCAATAAAGTTATCACTTTTTAGTTATAGTTATTCATTCGTAAATTTGCAATAGATAAACAGTTGTCACAAATTTATGATGGTTAAATAGAATTAATTAGAGTCTATATTAAGAAAATATTTATTATATATGATTTTAGTATTAGAAATCAAAATAGATTACTTGCACAAATATTTATCTTCTTGAAGGAAAAAAAGAAAAAGTTGTTAGATAAATTTTTTGGTGGTGCATTTGTAACAAAAGATTTTAATCATATATTTTTGTAAAATTTTATCAATGTAGAAGAAAACGGCATTTAGCCAAAAAAAAAACTTTTATCGGGGGTAAATTTTACTTTATCTTACTATACTGAAAATGTTTCATTTAAAATAAAATACTAATAAAATAATATCTCAAACACACTACCAATAATTTAAATTAAAAAAATAGCATAAAAAATAATCAAAATCATGAGCAAAAAATAGCATCAAATTTAGTTTTCTTCAATAAAACCATAATGAGACTCCATAAAATCATAATATATAGATAATCCTAATAATAAGGCCCACGGGCTAAAATCCACAACATATAAATAATCCTAATAATAAAGCCCACGGGCTAAAATCAATAAAACCATATTGATAATCTTAATAAGAAAGCCCACGGGCTAAAATCCATAAAATCATAATGATTAACTGCAACACCATTAATTAGGACTGACATTATGGATACTAGAAGGGTACATGAATCAGGCTGCAACACCATTAATTAGGACCGACATTATGGATATTAGGAGGGTATATGAATTGGGCGATAACAACATTCACTTGCACCATGGTATTAGCCTTGCTTGGATCATAATCCGACACATCAAGAGCAGAATAGTCAGATGTGTTGAGCTCTGGTGGAAGATTGTCCTCACTCAAGTCCATATTGCCCATGACTCTTCTGTAATACTGAAACAAGAAATAGAAGCATGAAATAATCTATAATTAACTATAGATTTGCTAAAAAAAAGTACTTGTTCTCAAATTAAAAGTCGTAGCCAATCAAGTAAAATTGATTTGTGACATAGGCCCCAACCCTCCAAAATAGAAAGTGACAGTCCACATATGTATATATGGGCTCCAAAAAAGTCCATGCATATGGGCCTATATACACATACATGGATATACTCTAAAAAAATGTATGGGGCATGTGTGTACATATAATTATATATTTTTTATATAACTATGAACATATTTTGTATTAAATTAATTCAAATTTTATTAGCAAATGATTAAATTATTCAATTTTATATAGCAATAAGAGGAGACTAATTACTAATTTTCATGTCCCTTCTTCATACATACATATATATTAGTAAATTTTTAACAGATTTTAGTCCACAAAAATGTCTCTTAAAATATTTTTTCATTATATTTTATTTTTTGGAAAAATAATTAATTTTTTACTGAATAAATTTTATCATACAAAATAATTACTACTAAATATATAAAAAAAAATACTTAATGGTAATAAAAAAGATAAATCAAATAATAAAAAAATCAAATAAGTTAAAATTAGCCAAGAATTTATAAAATTTGCAGCTCTTAAAACACATCAATGGTGATTGAAGCAGCAAGATTAAAGCTTTTACTCTTGTAGAAGAAAACAATTGAAATTACAAATTTTTCGAATAATTTATACAAAATTTGAATAAAAGAAAGAGAAATATAAAATAGGAGGAAGAAGAAGATGATGGCAAACCTAAACATCATTCAAAAAATAAATAAATTTAAAAAATTTCAACCCGAAGAGATGGATTTTTAACTTTTGTTTCTCAAAGAATCAAAATTTATATACCGAAGCATATGGATATGTATATGTATTTAGTTCCTTCTCTACACTATCTCTTTATTATCAAAAAAAAAATCATTTAAAATCAAAATAAGTTCTTACATTGACTTCCCACCCTCCATCGAAATAATAATACTCTCAACATAAAACATTTCCAAAATATGGATTTTTGACACTTGAAACAATTATTTTTCTTTATTATTTTTTAAGGTTTTATATAACTTGGAAATTTTTTTAACATTGGAAATTGCTATGAATAATATTTATGTACCTTCAATTTCATTCGAAATGATGTTTTTCGTTGATGTCACAGTGGGGATGTTGTAAGTATTTGCTATTTCAGCGACATTGGTATTACCATTTTTATTTGGCTTTGCTTGTTTTTTTATCTGTTGGTGCCATCCACTTGGTCCTCTAGGATAAAGCAAGGGATATTACAATGGATCATAACATCCATAGTAGTACTTGACTCTATATCTATGTCCTTAATGCGCCTGTACTACAATCTCTCTTTTTAGTGAAACATTTGGATTATTTCCTTCAACCCAAATGCCTACTACATCTTCTTCTATTGGGGCATTATACTGACTGTCTTCTTTTGTATTTCTGCTCTTGATCAATATGTTAAGGTGTTTGTATGAATGATAATCATTCAATTTTTAAAACACTTTAGCATATGGATTATCTTCTAGTATTTCCATAAACTTTTATTGTTTCCTATAGTTGAACATAAGGATATGCATTTCTTCTATTTTGTAACTCATTGACGTAGTCATAGAAGTATAGTTGAAAATATCGTGGAATGCCGTCTGTTGGTACCAAATTTGGTAGATCATGATAAATTTGTCCTTGAGCTCGAAACATCACAATTCCATTTTTATTTGATCCTAGGTCCTTATCCAAGTTTACCCCAAAAGATATGAATGCAAATAGGTTATTGTAAAGTCTTATATTTTTTGAAATTCTTTAGATTCTTCTGTATCTAATGAGAACAAAAGCAATAGTTCTTCTGCTACAGATACCATTAAAAGTTTCGCTTTCCCATTTTGACAGCAAAAAGTATGCTCGAATCATGTTGCACCACAATGAATACATAGAGGTACTTTCTTCAACTTATGTGGAGATGAGCACACTGGTTCATACAATGATTGACTTATAAGGAATATTATTTTTAATATCAATACATCATAACATTTTTTTTATTGAAAAGAAAGTATTAATTTAATTTACCTTCTTCCTGGTAGGATTCTAAATGTGCCCGACATAGCCATTCCGTCTTTTGTTTCTTTGATTTGGAGTTATTCCCATCACTTGATTCTTCATATTGTCTTTTTTTTCTTTTTTTTGTTCTCTTTTGATTTTTTTCAATTTTTCATTTTTCTGTTAATTTATTATATTTTTTCTTCACCTATTTAATATTTATTAATTAATAAAATAAAGAATCATAAAATGTACAAATACATAAAAATTAAATTCATAAAAATTGTATAGATATCTTACCATGATTTAGAGGAGTTAAATTTTTTTCAAAAGTTTAGACGCAATATTAATTTAACCTTCACTACTTGTATGAAATAGAAAAATACAAAATACATGAAATAAAGTACAAAATTCAAAATAGATGTCTTTTATAGTCCTAATTTAATTAGGAACCCATAATTTAAATGAAATTGTATTTAATATATTTAAGCATTAATCCTAATTTAAAAAATTAAATATTTTTATATTTTATATAATATGTGCAAATACTAACTTATTATTTCAAATCGTTGTACTAAATTTATATATAATTTATTAGATATTATCTAACTAATTATAATATAAAAAAAATAAAAAGAATACAAAATATTACAGAATACCTCTGTTGCACCTGTTTGAACAAATGCTTGTGGGCACACTTGTTTAATCAAGTGCAACGACGTTTATTATGTGTTTTTATTGTTTTATTATTCAAATCCAGCCTCTTAAAGCTAGTTCTAATGTTTGTATTTGGGCTCCTTTTTTTGATGGTAATTATTCAGTGAAGAATTTTCTTATTGCTCATTCTCATCTTGTGGTGTCTTGGTCCAGATTTATTTGGAAGGAGTTTTTGCCTCCATCACGATCTTTGTTGGTTTGGTGGGCTTATCTTGGTTATCTTCCTACTGAAGACAAATTGATTAAAAAGGGCTTTAGTTTGGCTTCTCGGTGTTGCTTTTGTAATGTTGTTGAAATGATTGATCATATTTTTCTATAGTGTCCCTTTGCAAGAGAAGTTTGGCATGCTATTGGTGCTACTTTTTAGAGGTCCATTATATTTTAGGTTCTTTGGTCTCTCTTGTCAATTTTGCTATTCAGTGCAACTTCAGCTCTCAGATTAAAGTGCTTTAGAATGCTGCTATTATTAGTGCTATTTAGTTGATTTGGCATTGCAGAAATTTAATTATTTTTTAGAATGCTAGACATGATATCTTTCTAGCCTTTCGTTGTCTTTGGAAGATGATAAAGGAATGTGATTTCTTTAAGCAAGGCTCTATATCTAATTCCTTGAATGAACTTCACACACTTTCTCTTTTAAATATTGCAACTATTCCTTATAAAGCTCCTAAGATAGTTAGTGTCACTTGGTCCCCTCCTCTTTCAGGTTGGATTAAGGTTAACACTGACGGTTCAGCTATAGGCTCTCCTAGGATTTCTAGTGCGGGTGAAGTCTTTTACAATTTAAGAGGTTATGTCAAAGGAGCTTTTGCTTTTAATTCGGGTATTTCTTCTGCTTATATTATTGAATTAAAAGTTATTATGTTTGCTATCCGCAAGGGTAAGGAATTGGGTTAGTGTAATTTGTGGATTCAATGTTATTCGACTTGGGTAGTGCACTTACTTTATTCTCGTTCTCTGGATGTTTCACTGAATGTTTGTCATCAATGGGATTCTTGCTTAGCCGATTTGCAAAGCTTATGTGTGTTAGTTTCACATATTTATCGTGAGGGTAATGCCGTGGTGGACAAATTAGCTAAATTTTATGTCCATCATTCGGATATGCATTGGTGGACTTCTTCTCTTGATTTTGATCTCAGCTTCTTTTTGAAGATTTTAGCTCCATGGAACGATTTCGTTTCTGTTTAGCCTTTGTTTATTGTAATTGTTATTACTATCATGTACCCTTCTTTTTATTTTAATAAAATTTTGAGCCATTTTAGATGATGAGAGTGCTAAGGTTGTGCCAACTTAGTTCGGATAATTGGGTGCACTCACTGATATTTGCCTCAATTTTTTAATAATTTTTTTTTCTTTGTTATTTATTTCTTTTTAACCTTTATTTAAATATGATCTTAGAGACTATAAGCTTTCCAAACATTATATGATTTTCCTTTTACTTGTTGGCTAGTGCGTCTCGAAGAATAGAAAGGTTCAACTCAGATGAAATAAACATGTGTTTATAACTATAGCTAAAGGGAGACCTTGAGAAGAAATTAAACAACATGCGTTTTTGAATTCTAATAGCAATAAGAATTTGCAAGCTTAATGGGAAAAAAATAAGCACACATTAATATTGGAGGGCCAGAGCATGAAATTATAATAAAAACAATACATACAAATTAAAAAAATCAGTAAAATTCATCATGTAATATTTTTTTAGCTCTGCTATCATTGAAACATACCTATATGCAGTCATGACCATTCAAGGCATGCATTAAGTAGATTTCATCAAATATAAAAAATATAAACTCTCTTTGAAAATATTTTCAAGTGATGCAATTATGAAATAAAGTACTTGCCTTTTATAGACTTAATTTAAACGTTAATCCTAATTTAGATAGGAATCCATAGTCTAAATGCAATTGTATTTAATATATTTCAACATTAATCCTAATTTAAATTGAATTCCTTAAAGATACATGTTTTTACATACCTATGTTGAAATTCTAAATTTTATGATGTTTAATTTTTTTTTCAGCACGATAAGAGTTACTACTGATATAAAAAAGGGATGCTCATTACTCGACAGTCACTTAGATTCTCATTCTGAATTATAAATTATAATTCGAGTATATGAATTCTTGATTCAATATAAGTGGAAGGCTAAAAGCGGAGTAGCTAATAGGATATGGATTCCATTTGGAAATGAAGACAATATGTGGGTTGATCCAGGAGAATGTGTTGTACATGACAAGGACAATCTTTTTGGTTTAAAGTTGCATGTTATAGAGAAATCAGCCTAGATTGATGAATTTCTTTTCTAGCGAGTTTGCTGTTAAAAGTAATCCTTCTGCTGATGATTTCTGCAAGCTTTGGAAGACTTGGGAAAACACAGGTCAGCAGTTGACGCAAGCTGAATGTTGTGCATTTTTGGGGTGGTGGGCTATAAAGCACATGAATTCAATGATAGAAAAAGCTTTGCCCATGAGTTTGCATGTTGAACAAAGGAAATTAGCCTGGTTGTCTAGTTATAACTATTATTGTCTGATTTCCTTCAGTTAACAAATATTTTTTTAAAGAAAAATCTTTAAGAGAATGAAACACAAATTACTCAATAGATATCAATTAGGCCCACCACAATTGCATTATTTATGGCATATATTTTCCTTAATTATTTTGGAATTCAGGCTTTATTAATTCACAATTATTTTGAAATTCAGGCTTTATTAATAATAAAGAATCTCGTTCTAATGGCATGTCTAAATTACCAAAACTTAATGGCTAAATTACAATTTCATATGATGAATTGGTTGATGCAACCAAGTTCCAAAGAAAATTTCATTAATATAAATAATAATAATAATAATAATATCATTATTATAAATTAAAAAATCAATTAATTTAAACTTTTAAATAAATTGTTAATAATAATATAAAATTGAACAACTATAATAAAATAAATTTACAATTTGCTCAATTATTAAAAGAAAAAATTACAATAAAATTAATAATTTTATTAGTTTTTTTCTATTTTAATATTCTTTTTTAATCGTTGATCATTCTTAAAATCTTCTTCCTTCTCTTCTTCTTTTTTTTCATTCTCTTCTTCTTCTTCTACAATATTTATAGCTTCTATTTTTTTTTTTAATTTCTTGAACTTCAACAGCAATAAAAAAAACTTAATGTACTCTTTCTCTAAATCTTTTTGATTTAATCTTATGAAAAAATAGCACTCTCTTTGTTCTTCTTACATAGCGCATAATTTCTTGTAAAATTCACTTTTCTCTTTTTTTTTGCCTATGCAAAACATAAAAACATATTAAATATTAGTGTGTGTGTGTGTATGTGTATATATGTAATGTATAAACCAGAAAGCTTAAACATATACGTAATATAAGATAAACATATATAATGATAAGGATTTTAGTTGAGCGGTGAGGGTCTCCAATGACTATGTCACCATGGAATAATAGTTCTCCTTTTACCAATATTCATTGGTTCCTTTTAAGGATAATCTTCCGTAAAATGGGCTCATTGGCTCTCTTGTTCGTGAGGAAGGGTATATTTATTCATTGGCTGCCAAGAAAGATCTTTATATAGGTTATGATAGCAAGAATATTCATGTCTAGAAGAATCTGAAAGAGTTTTATAGGTTCAAATCAAGCAGTGGTTTGGTTAAAAAGATTATAATTGCTGGAGAAAAGATTTTCATCAATCATAAAGATGGAAAGATTGGAGTTTGGAAGGTTGCTCCAAGGAATCTAGGTGTATATAAACGCTTAGGAACTTTACAAACATCAAAAGACATATTCAAAAGCTCAATTAAACCAAGCAATTACATTCAACTTCAAAACCACCACACAGCTCTATAGATCAAACATTCTGATGTTATATAAAATAGACACACACACACATATATATAAGATGTGATGTATAAACATACCTCTATAGATTTTTTATATTTCTTGATTAGACATCCTAACAAAATTTCAGCATTCTTAAATAAAGTTACATCCGCAAATGATTCTTCATCACAAACCTTAAATTTTAACATGTATCTATAATATTTGTATTTGCAAAATTCAAAATAAAGAAATTTATTAGTAATTAATGAAAATATCTAGAAAATACCAATAAAAAATAATTTTAAAAATAACAATCATAATAATACCTCTCAATAAATTTTGCATCTTGGTTATGGCATTTAGAGGAACTGAATTTGTTATCCTTACCATTTGAATAAACTCTAGTAGTACATTTCAAGCAAGAGTCATACCAACCTAAAAGCTTATTCTCAATCTTTGATATTGTTGCTTTAAAGCAACATTCAAGTCCCT
>CATIWM010609432.1:0-11145 GCA_949671775.1 Mallotus repandus | reverse complement strand
AAACGTGTAAATATTAAAAGTATAGGGGTATATAAATAAATATTAAAAATATATGAATATATATAAATATAAATTTTATATATAAATCTTGAAAATTTTTATCTATTCTATCAAGTAATAGTATAATTATAGAAATTATTTGGTTTAGTTAAGAAAAGTATAAAAATTATTTTTTAATTTGTCTCATTCCTTATTTAGAAAAATATTAAAGAAATATATTTTTTAAGTTGAAAATACGTTTCCAAATAGAAAACATGTTTCCTAATTTTTTATTTTTATGGAAATAGTCCCAAAACATTTCCGAGGAGTTTCAGGAAGTTTCTATGCATTATAGGTTGTTATGTCATCAAATTAAAGTTAGATAATACAAAGAAATAAATTAAATTAAATTTTTTGAATCAATTTGTAACAGAAGATAAAATTTTGCATTTATTTCCATTCTTACCAGTTCAATTATATATTTCCATAGCAGATATAGCCCTTGATCTACTACATCGCTATCCTGGATTTGCTTTTCAGGGAGACTGGCTTTTAAAACACACAGCCTTGCTTGCACTGGCTAAGAAGCCTCATGCTCTTACAAGTGGAAGTCAGCCAGGACGTTTCAAACGCACATTTTAAAACAATAATTAAGCTATATATTTTTTGTTAATCTAGTTCTTGATTATTAATTGTTTGTTTCTGAATTCTCTGTTAGGAAGTGAAAAAGTCCCAACCATTGCACAGAGATATGTTGAACAACGAGAAGTACACTCCAAAAATGGTGTTTGAGCGTGAGCATCGGGAATTAATCAGGGAAGGCGAAATATGGATGAAGGGGACTGCTGGATCATACTCGCTGCTGCTTTTATTGTACCAGGCGGCAATAATCAAGATATTGGTATCCCCATGTTTTTAAAGAAACCTTCGTTCATGATTTGTGCAGTATCTGATGCACTAGCATTCTTTTCTTCATCCACCTCATTGTTGATGTTCTTAAACCTATTCAATTCCCGTTTTTCAACTCAGGAAGATTTTTTTCGATGTTTAACACAGTTGAGTATTGGTCTTGTCATATTATTCTTTTCAATAGTATCCATGGTGGTTGATTTTAGGGCATCACTTTACATATTCCTTTTTCATCAAGTGGAGTGGATTGCCATTCCAATTTGCATACTAGCCTCTATTCCAGTGACCTTATTTTCATATTTTCAATTCCCTTGATGGTATGAGCTTGTTTCTTCCACATTTGGACCTAGCAAATTTGGTAAAAAATATGAGGAAATAATCTTTTAGCATGTAAAAGAGAAAGTACCTGCACGAGTTCCAAGCCCATCAAACATTCCACATCCTTTAGGATATTGTTGAGTCGCTATTGCTATTGCTGAACAATGTAGCATTTATATTAGTATCTTAATGTAGCATAATAAGCCAGCTTTGTTATGTTTTAAATCAGTATCTTAGGGCCCGTTTAGTTTTGAAAAATATTTTTAGTTTTCTTTTTCTTTTTTCTTTTTTCATTTTTCAGTATTCCATTTTCCAAAGTAGAAAATAGAAAATAGAAAATCAT
Source organism: Mallotus repandus (assembly GCA_949671775.1). Lineage (NCBI taxonomy): Eukaryota > Viridiplantae > Streptophyta > Magnoliopsida > Malpighiales > Euphorbiaceae > Mallotus > Mallotus repandus. The sequence continues at coordinate 9,596 of CATIWM010609432.1, read as the reverse complement.
GTTTGTTTATTACTTTTTATTTTTTAGTTTTTCATGTTTTCATAATTTTTATTTTTAATGAAATTTACTATAATAACTTTTTACTTAATATATTAATTGTTATTGTGATTCATATGATAGTATTTTCAATGACAAGAAAGGCCATCAAGGACAATATATTTTATGTAATGCATTCTTCTAGGGGCACTTCTTTCCCTTCACATTTATTATATGCTGATGATGTTCTTATTTTTGGCAAAGCGTCTTCTAAAAATATGAATACATTGGCAAATATTTTTCATGTTTATGGTGAGCTTTCAGGATAAAAAGTTAATTGGACCAAGTCTAACATATAATTGGCAAGGCTTTCTCTCCTAGAAGATCACTTGTTTTAAGGTAGATTATTGGCATTAACTGTGGCACTCTCCCCTTCAACTATCTTAAGGTCCCGCTTTTTCAAGGTTCTCCCCACAGAAAATGGCTACAGCCTGTAGCTGACAAGATTATTAGTAAGTTTGCTAAATGGAAGGGAACCTCTCTTTCCATGGCAGGGCATTTAATGCTTATTAACTCAGTTATTTTAAGTTCTTTTCTACACTCTTTTTTGATTTACAAATAGCCCTGCAGTTCGCTGGTTCATATGAAAAAGTGCCTTCATAATTTCCTTTGGACTGGGTCTACTGATAGTCGAAAGCTGGTGACTGTGCCATAGTCTTTTTGTTACTTAAATCAAAAGAATGGTGGTCTAGGGATTAAAAACCTTGAGCAGATTAACTTGGCTCTCCTGGGAAAATTATCTTAGAACCTAATAACTCAGCACTCTTTTCCTCTGCCTCTTCTCCGTTGTCATTTCCTTTCAGCTTCTGGTACTATAAAGCAATTCCTATTACCTCTTCCATAAGGAGCTCGATAAAATCTTCTTTTGTGAAGATGCGTGATTCTATCAGATGGCTCATTGGAACTTCTTCTTCTTTGAAATTTTGGACCGATGAGTGGATCAAGCCTTCATTGGTTTCTCGGCTTAATATCCCTCATAGTTAGCAAGTGAATTTGGACGTGCCTATTTCTGATTTTTTGGTTAATGGGGTTTGGCATCTTCTTGGTGATCTTCCTTCTGAAATCAAGGATGCAATTTATCAAATTCAGCCTCTAAAAGTTAGCTCTGATCTTTGTATCTAGCTTCCTTTGGTTGATGGTAAATACTTGATTAAAAATTTCTCAACTGCTTATTCTCATCCTGCAGTTTCTTAATCCATATTCATTTGGAAAGAATTTTTTCCACCCTCTTGATCGCTCTTAGTTTGGTGCGCTTATCTTGGTTATCTTCCTAGTGAAGATAATTTATCCAAGAAGGGTTTTAGTTTGGCATCTCGATGGTGGTTTTGTCATGTTGCTCTTAAGATGATAAATCACCTTTTAATTCAGTGCCCCTTTGCTAGAGAAGTTTGGCAGGCAGTTAGTTCTACTTTCTAATGTTCTCTTCCTACTTTAGGATCTCTCACCTCCCTTGTTAATGCTGCCTCCCATTGTAACTTTAGCTCGTAAATCCAAGTGCTTTGGAATGCTGCCATTATTAACATAATATGGTTGATTTGGCAATATAGGAATCTAATTATTTTTTAGAATGTCAATCCTGGTATCTTTCTTGCTCTTCATAGCCTTTGGAAAATGATAAAGGAATGCGACTTTTTCAAAAAAGGATCTATGTCTAATTCCTTGTCTGAGCTACACACTCTCTCTTTCTGAACATTGCAACTATTCCATCTAAAGCTCCTAGGATTGTTAGAGTCACTTGGCATCCTCCTCTATCAGATTGGATAAAGGTGAATACTGATGGTTCAATAATTGGTTCTCCTGGTGTATCTGGTGCGGGTGGAGTTTTTCACAATTCTATAGGTTATGTTAAAGGAGCTTTTGCTTTTAACACGGGCATTTCTTTTACTTATATTGTTGAACTGAATGTTGTTATGTTTGCTATTTGTAAGGCTAAAGAGTTGGGTTGGTCTAATTTATGGATTGAGTGTGATTCAACATGGGTTGTGCATTTGCTTTAGTCTTGTTCTCTAGAGGTTCTATGGACTGTTCGACATCAATGGGATTCTTGTTTGGCGGATTTACAAAGCTTATGTGTTGTGGTCTCCCATATTTATCGTGAGGGTAATGCAGTGGCCGATAAATTAGCTAAATTTGGTGCTCACCACTCAGACTATCATTGGTGGTCTTCTTCTCCTAATTTTTGTAATCAACTTCTTTTTTAGGATTTTAGCTCTCACGAACGTTTTCGTTTCTACTAAGTTTTGAATCTTCTTTTCTTTTTCTCCTTTGTACTCTTCTTTTTATTAATAATATTTTGAGCCCTTTTAGATGATGAGAGTGCTAAGATTGTGCCAACCTAGTTGGAAAAATTGGGTGCACTCACTGATATTTGGCCTCAACTTTTAATTAAAAAAAATTTCATATGATAGTATTTAATATTAAATCTATTTATTTTATGAAAAAATTTTAAATCATGCATGTTTAATTAATTTTAATAAGTCAACTTATTTAAAAAAAAAGCAATATTTCCATCATATATATATATATATAGTAGAGTTTAAATAATAAATTAGATTTATAATAATTATAGAATAATTGTAAATTTATTAAAATAGTGTATTAATCCTATATAAATTTATATTACTCTACAAAATAATCATTTATTTGATGGTTAAATACAACTAGATTAATAGTTTAATAATAATCATGACAAACTTTAAGACATTAAATTAACTTTTTCCTCCTATCCTTTGCTCCCTTGTTCTTAAATTTGAGTTTAGGACACTCACTTTTGATATGACCCGATTTCTTGCATTCATAACAAGTAACCTCTTTGGATTTCTTCTTACCATCTCCTTCATACTTCTTGTTGAAGTCTCTTGTTCTTGAGGAGCCTTGCTTTCTCAAGAATTTTTTGAAAATTCTAATGAGCATGGCAATATCACCATCTTCATCACTAGAATCTTCAATGTTTTCATCTTCACTATCATCTTGTGAAGCATTTAGTGTAATGCTTTTTTCTTGTCTTCCTTCTTTTTTTGCTCTTCACCTCTTTGCTTAATTTTAATCTCAAGGGTGAGAAGCTTTCCAATAAGCACGTCGATTGAGAGAGTTGAGAGGTCTTAAGTTTCCCCATTTGAAGTAACCCAAGATTCCCAATCCTTCTTAGGTAGGATTCTTAGAATCTTGTTGTTTACTTCTTCCTTGGAAAAATGTTTTCCAAGTTTCTTGAGGGTTGTGAGAAGAGCCATGAGACAATTCATCATCTCTGTGATTGATTCATGTGGTTTCATCTTGAAAAGTTTATACGTATACATGTGGAGTTGAACCTTTTTGCTTCTAACTTGTACATTACCTTCAGAGTGATTTTCTAAGGTCTCCCATATTTCCTTGGCCGAAGTACAACATTGAAGCTTTCTACTTTCTTCCCTTGTCATGAAAGAAGCTATTGTGATCATAGCTCTTTTATTCTTATAGTTTTCTTCCTTTTTTTTGTTGCTCCATTCTTCTCTTGGAAGAGTAGTGATTACTCCTTATTTGGTGGTTTTAGGAGGTTCCCATCCTTTTAGGATAATTTTCCACAGTTTGGAAATATCATTATCTAGATATAGCTCCATTTTGAATTTCCAATTTGGATAATCACTGTCATCAAAGAAAGGTCTAAGTGAAGAATTATTTTGAGTTTCACTTCCCATGATCTTGTATTCTAACAATGAAGTTCCTAGAATTCAAACTCTAATACCAAATGAAAATGCCTTAGAAGGGAGGTGAATAAGGCAATTAAGTCAAAATCGAAATTAAATCTAATTAAATAACAAATTAAAAGAATGTTAAGAAAGAAGAATGATGAAAACAAGAATTTAAGGAGTTCAGATTCAACAACAATCCTACGTCTCCACTAACTTATCCCCAAGTTAGGATTTTCAATCACTCAAAATCTTATTCATAAGATTGAGTATACACAAGAGTTTAAGGCTCACTCTTTCAACCTTACAAACAAGAGTTTCAAGGCTCACTCTAAAACTAATTCCCAAGTGTTTTAATGGCTAAACACTTAAACCAATTCCTTTTAGAACAGAACCTCACTTCCTATTTTCTAAATCCCAAAAAATAGAAGAATAAGAATTTCTACTAACATTCACCAAACTCTCATAAGAGTTTATCAAATACAAGAATGAATTAAAGAGAATTTTTTAGCTTAATTGAATGATTTGAAGTATATAATAAATAAACAAGTTTCTTAACCTCTAAATGATCTTCCAAGGTTATATTTATACTTGAGAAATTCAATTATATCTGTTAGAAATAATAATTTCATTTCCAACAATTTCAAACTCTATTTGAATGAAATTTTGACTTGTGAGCTGTAATTTGTCCAGTCCCGGTCGGGATATCATCAGTCCTAGTCGAGACACTTTAAAAGTAGCCTTTTGTAGCCATTTTATATTTTAATTTCTCTAGTCCCAGGCACAGTCCCGGTTAGGATGGAGCTCAGGATTAGTTCTGGAAGAATTCAGCAGTTTTGGTACAATTCGGTCCCAGTCGTGCAACTTGGTCCTGGGCGGGACTAACTGGTCCCTAGAACGATCCTGATCCAGACCGAGATTGGGATTACTACTGCCCAAAAATTCAATTTTCTCGTTTAAGTTCCAAAGGTGTGCATACGGTCCCGATTGGTGTCCTGGTCGGGATGGCACTAAGGATAGGCAATCTAACCTTCAAATGACCTTGAAGACGATTGAATCAGCCTAAGGTTTTTTCATAAAAGTTGTATATATTTGTCTTATATTTTCATATCACTTTGAATCACCTCATTTATACTTCTTTAGCTCAATATATTACTGAAATACTAAGAGCTATGCAACCTAAAATGAAAGCTGTATATACTGACTTTAACTGAAGATTTTCAAACTCAAATGAACTCAGATTTTAACAAATAATATCAATTCAGAAAGATTATGATGTCTACTTAAAATTTGAAGGGGATCACTTTATCATTATAAAGCTCTAAGAATGTCAAAAGCCTTCCTGAATCTCAGAGGTTGAATCAGCCTAAACACATACTTATCAATCTCATACTCCATTTTGACTTCCAATTGAGTCCTAACTTATACACACTTAAACAAACAAAATTAAATGCTCAAAATTAAATTTATTAAGATCAAAATCAAGATTGATCATTGCTAAGGTCAACAATCTCCCCCTTTTGTATTTTGACAAACTTATTTTGAGTTTGAGAGAATAATATAAAGTGAAGTGTGTGATAATTTCAATTAAATGAATTTTACTCCCCCAAAAATTTATGTATATCATAAAAATAATAACTCTTAGGAGTAATAAATTCAAATAAATAAAAAATAATGAGAGATATATATATATTTCTTTATTTCTACCCCGATTTAGCATGATAAGAAGTATAAATTTTAAAATTTATCTCCTTTTGTTAAAAAATAACAACATTAAATTCTTGAAAAAATATTTAAGAAACATAAACATAGTAGAAGATAAAATTTACCAAGATAATGCATCACAAAAATAGTATGTATAGCATTTTAAAGACCAAGAACTAAAACAATGAAAAAACATGAAAGTTCAACTTTTAAAAAAAAATTCTCCCCCTTTGTGAAATTCTAAATAAAATTATGCAAGTGAGCAAAACAAGGCTTAGCATCACAAATATTAAAACATGATAACATGATTATTAATTAACATAAAAGTTAGTCACACTTACAATGCATGTAATAAATAACAAGAAAATAAATAATAATCACAAAAAGAATTAAGCAAACTCAAAATTTTCTCCCCCTTTGAAAAAATAAAAAAGAATTAAAGAAACATGAATTAAGAAAAATAATATTGCATTAATCAAAAGATAGGAGTACATTGATATTTGAAATATCAATTGTAAACAAGAAATATCCATGACAAAAACTAACAGCTCCTAGCTCATAAACCGAAATCAACCAAACATAAACGGACACAAAATAGTCTTAAATAAAAACTAACAGCTCAAAGTTTCAGAAACCAAAAATATACTGAAATAACCAAATTGATACTGACGAGCAAAAAAAGAAAAAGGATATAAAAAGAAGCTAGTTTTGAGGAGGAGATAGAGGAGGATGAGTGAAAGTTGTATATGAGCAAGAAACACTTAATGCTCTAAAAATACTTAATTTATTGAAAATAAAGTTCAATAAGAAAATATTGAGATCAAAATAAAAACCCTTAATGATCAAAGTAATCGATAAGCACAATATGATTTCACATGAACAATGTGAAGTTAACCCATCCAACCATCAAATAAACAATTTTAAGACAAACTAGAACCATCAATCATGCAAAGTTCATGCTTAATGAAGTTAAATCTCTCTTCATTGAGAGGTTTGGTGAACATATCTATAAGTTGATTATTTGTATCAACAAACTCTAGTGAGATATCACCATTTTGAACATGATCACACAAGAAATGATGTCTAATGTCTATATGCTTAGTTTTAGAATGTTGAATAGGATTCTTGCTAAGGTTTATAGCACTTGTGTTATCACATTTAATTGAAATGCAATCAATTTTAATGCCATAGTCCATCAATTGTTGTTTTTACCATAAAAATTGTAAACAACATAAACTTGCAGCAACATATTTTGCTTCTGCAGTGGACAAGGCATCCAAAACTTGTTTCTTGCTAAATTAAGAAACTAAATATTGTCTTAAGAATTGATAAGTTTCAGAAGTGCTTTTTCTATCTAATAAGCTACAGACAAAGTCCACATCCGAATAGCTAATTAAGTCAAAGGATGTAGTCCTAGGATACTAAAGTCCTAAATGCAAACTTCCATTCAGATATTTGAAATTTTTTTTTATTGCATTCAAATGAGACTCCCTAGGACTAGATTGAAAATGAGCACACAAGCAAGTAGCAAACATGATATCATTTGTACTAGTAGTTAAATAAAGAAGGGATCTGATCATACCTCTAAATCGCTTTTCATCAACTGGTTTACCATTCTCATCTTTGTTGAGTTTGACAGTAGTGCTCATTGGAGTTTTACTTGATTTTACTCCATCCATGCCAAACTTCTTGAGAATGTCCCTTGTATACTTAGTTTGGTTGATGAATATCCCATCTTTACATTGCTTAATTTGAAGTCCAAGAAAGAACTTGAGTTCACCCATCATGCTCATCTCAATTTTTTCTTGCATTAACTTAGAAAATTCCTCACATAAGCAATGATTAGTAGCACTGAAAATAATATCATCAACATAAATTTGAACAATTAATAAATCATGTTTGGATTTCTTTATGAAAATAGTTGTATCAACTTTTCCTTTAGAGAAGCCTTTCTCTAATAGAAAATTGCTCAATCTTTCATACCAAGCTCTTGGAGCATGTTTCAATCCATATAGTGCTTTTGAAAGTTTAAATACATAATTAGGAAAATCAAAACTTTAAAAACCCAAAGGTTACTCAATATAAACCTCTTCTTTAATAAAACCATTTAAAAATACACTTTTAACATCCATTTGAAAAAATTTAAAATCCATGTAAGATGCAAAAACAAGTAGCATTCTAATAGCTTCTAACCTTGCAATGGGGGCAAAGGTTTCATCATAATCAATACCTTCTTCTTGATTATAACCTTTAGCTACTAGTTTAGCTTTGTTCCTAGTTATGACACCTTGTTCATTCATCTTATTTCTAAACACCCATTTGGTGCCTATAATAGGATGATGTTTCAGTCTAAGAACCAAAGTCCAAACTTTATTTTTCTCAAATTGATTTGACTCTTCTTGCATAACAAGGACCCAAAATTAATCATTCAATGCATCATCAATAACTTTGGGTTCAATTTGAGAAATGAATGCTAAATTAACAATTGACTTAAGTTGAGATCTAGTAGTTACCCCTTTTATAGTGTCACCTATAATAAGATCTTGAGGATGTGCTTTCTTGAATTGCCAATCCTTTAGAAGGTCATCCTTCAAGGTAGGTTGAGATACTGCCTTATCTTCCTCCTTTCTAGGATCTTCAATTTCCAAAGATTTGCTAGCATTTTCTTCTTGAGTCTTCCTATCCACAAGTTCACTTATATCATCATCAATACTGCAATCCTTTCTTGGATCAAGTGAGTTAGACTCATCAAATACAACATGCATAGATTCTTCAACTACTAGAGTTCTCTTATTAAAGACTCTATATGCTTTGCTAGAGGTGGAATAGCCTAGGAAAATTCCTTCATCGGCTTTTAAATCAAATTTTCCAAGATTATCCTTAGTGTTTAATATAAAGCACTTGCATCTAAATACTCTTAGATATGAGATTTTAGGTTTTCTATTATTCCAAAGCTTATAAGAAGTTTTATTTAAAATTGGTCTTTTGAAAACTCTATTTGAAATATAACAAGACGTGTTAACAACTTCTGCCCAAAAGTATAATGCCAAATTATACTCATGAAGTATTGTTCTAGCCATTTCCACAAGAGTTCTATTTTTCCTTTTAACTACCCCATTTTGTTGAGGAGTTCTAAGAGATGAAAACATATGTGAAATACCATTATCATTACAAAATGTTTTGAAAAATTTATTTTCAAATTCGGTTCCATGATCACTTCTAATTGAAGAAATACAAAAACCTTTTTATTTTTGAACTCTTTTTGCAAAATTTTCAAAAGCTTTAAAAGCATCGTTCTTATGAGCAAGGAAACATACCCAAGTGAATCTAGAGTAGTCATCAACCAATACATATGCATAGTGTATTCCATGGAGACTAGCTACTCTAGTTGGACCAAACAAATCCATATGTATAAGTTCAAGTAGTTTAAAGGTTAATACTGCATTTTTGAGCTTAAATGAAGTCTTGGATTATTTTTCTTTTTGACAATTATCACAAGGTTTATCTTTAGTGAATTTAAGTTTTGGTAAACCAATCACAAGTTCATGTTTACAAAGGTTATTCAATAACTCAAAATTTGTATGTCCTAACCTTCTATGCTATGTCCATGTGTCATGGGAAATAGACATCAATCATTTAATATCTTTGTTGTCAATTTTATTCAAATCGATAACATAGACATTATCTACTCTTTCACCACTAAAAATTACTTTATCTTTAACAAGACTATTAATAAAGAAATTTTTAGGATAGAAAGTGACTTTATTTCCCATATTACATAATTGACTTATACTAAGAAAATTATGTTTAAGACCATCAACAAAAAATACATGATGTATAGATAAGGATTGAGGATTGCTAATTTCTCCAATGCCAATAATTTTGTAACACCCTATACACTTAGTATTAATACACATCATGATATCTCATACTTATTATTAATCAACCTTTAGTCACATGTAATTATTATACACACGTTTATACTTATCCGTACACGCATTCAAATATTTTACATTAACTAATGGGTATATGTATGCTACAAGGAAAGAGAGAGAGTCTGGATTCGGCCGACAACCTATGCTCCATGCTTTAACTACCATGCTATATGCTTCAAAATAGTCACACTTCAAGCTTCTCTATCTGGAAAAATAATTGCGATTTGGTGAGTCGCGACTCAATGAACATAAACAT
>CATIWM010609405.1:0-21505 GCA_949671775.1 Mallotus repandus | reverse complement strand
GTTAATCCTAGCTCATTAAGACTTTTAGCAATTAATTTTTTACTGTAATTAAACTATCGTGACTCCCCGAAAAGCTCGTCTACTCTCGTGGTCGAGTGATCTAAGTTCTAAGTGTTCTTAAGCTAATAAATTTCCCTAACTCTCGTTGGTGAATTTATTTATAAACAAACAATCAAACAGGCCTGGAATGATAACTAGATAATATTGCAACACAAAGAATTAACTGAAATTCAAATAAAATAAAAGTACTTGTGTTCAATTCATATAATGGTATAGCTACTCCTAACCAAGGTTCTAAAAGAGAATTAGCCACGCATGGCTATGGAGAAATCCATAAACATGATATCTAGAGAAACAACAAGATGAAATAAAAATAAAGTTATTTAACAATTGTCGTATTTTCTTCAACCGTCCCTGTGTATCTTGCCTCTTGTCCCTTCACCTTTAAAAAGTGTTTTAATTTCCTTAATATAGAACTAGGGTTGGAGAGAGTTCTCTTTGGTCTCAAATCTTCTTAATTTACAAAACATGAGACTTCCTAATCATCACACGGCTTGGATACGGCAAAGACAAACCGTGACAAAGTTAGGTGATGTCCAAAATGTGATTGGCTCTGGATGGCTCAAACAATGCTTGCAATTGGCTCAAAGCTTTACACATGATTTGCTCTTTGACAATTCAACTCTAAATTTCTCATTTGCTCTTTAATTGCCCGGGGTCCACCTACACTCAAAAGATAAATATTAATTAAAAATTAAATATATCTTCCTAAATAGACAAATAATAATAAAAAATCCTAATCAAATACTAATTACTAAACAAACTCCTAATTAGACCCAAAAACTATTTAAATTAAATTATTTTCTATTTAAAATTTATTAAAATTCAACTCTAAAATACCTAAATAATACGCACATCAGATAGGCCTGAAGTCAAGGGACTAAACAACATACCATCAGGTAAGTACCTCTTACCAAAAACTATTTTTGCATCTCTACATTTGCTTCACATGTATTGACATTAGTACTAGAGTACTATGCAATAAACGTAAAGTAGGGGGCAACTGTCATACACTGAATTTTGACTATCCCCAAAAAGGTTCAGTGATGAAAATATCTCTCTGAACTTGACAAGTGTCTGTTCATTTGTACCACCTCTGAAGAGTGCTGAGAATCTAAAAAGCCCGAACCGAGCAAAATCAACCTTCGAATCATTAAGTTGCACCCCGATTTCATGAATTATGAATTATCAGAATGATAAGTACCTCATTTTGAGCAATCGTCGCTCAAAACGTGCAACTCATCAGGCCAGTGTTCAATTCATGAGACCAGAGTTCAACTTCGTGAAAATTGAAAGTTGATTTTCACAAAACAAATGTAGGAAACACGTTCGTGGGCCCTTAAAACTTTCAAAAGTGATCCTAGAATAGTGCGCATAACACCGAGAAGTAGCACGTGAGCCAATTTGTAATGCGTGATCACACATAAATGCATATTGCTCATGCATGAAAATAGAAGCTGATTTTGATGAAATGACCTTAGAAAACACAACCGAAAGGTCCAAAAACCCTAAAAAATACCCCTAAAATAGCGCGATCGAAGCCTGGGAAGACCGCGTGACACGTGCAAGAGCGCATGATCACGAGCCCAGGACGCGTGATCACGTGTGCCCCTTATAAATAGAGGTCTCTACCTCCCATTTCAACTAAATCTAGAGCCTACAAAGCAAAGGCTAGAGCATACAAAGCAAAGGGAAGAGCCTAAGAGCAAAGGCAAGAGCCTAGGAAGCAAAAGCTAGAGCTTAGGAAACACCGGCAAGAGCCAAAAAAAAAAAAAGCACACACACGTTGAAGCACTATCATATTGAAGGCTTAGGAGCCCCAATCCACACACTTTTAGCGCACTTTCTACATTTTTCATAGGATTTTTAGACCACTTTTGCACCAAACCCACCCTCATCTTTGTCAAAGCACGCTTCAAAGGTATACAAATTTGAATTACACACGTCATTTTCAACCTCTTGATGAGGAAAGCTTGAAAATCTCTCGAAGCTAAAGGTTCAAAAACGCCAAACAAGCTCAGTCGAATCTAAGGACTAAATAATCATTTTTCCAAGTTTATTTTACTATCTTGAATTTTATTTTATCGCCGCCAGCAGTTGAGAAATTATTGTGATTGTGTGATGAGACTGGCAATTTGCATGCTGATTGAATAATCCCTGCTTTATTTTGCTCATAATTAATTGTCATTTTGCATCAATATGCATTCAATAAATGCGAAAGCTACTTATCTAAGCTAGAGCTTCGCTATCACGGTCCAATGATACAATCATCATCATTTTCATCATTTAGAAATATTTTATAATAATTCCTGTTATAGTATAAACTACGTGCATCTGTTTAATCATTCACGATGCATCAATCATCTTTATTGTGCTTATATGCTCTCTGAGTGGATGAATAAATGGAACTGCACATAGTTGTGCTAACTTTTGTTTTGTAGGTGTATTCTAGATTAGGACTAGATTTACATTTTTGTACTTTTTCTCTTTCATTTGTATTTACTAGGAAAGCCTTGTAAATTATTATGTTGAATTTCTCGTACTTTTTATTATTATCAACGTGCTTGTGTGAATGCATATATATCAACTGTCATTATTGAAACTAGGGTGCTATGGTATCCACATATTGAGTATTAAAATGAGAAATAGTCAAAAAGTAGATGAGATCTCCCATGCTCAGAATCTCTGCTGGGGACGATACTCGTTGAGTGACTCGATGTCGTCCCTTTCATCTTTTCCTTATTTTTTAAAAACCAGGTGGCGACTCCAAACACAAAAGAGTCTTGCATCCCCCCGAGACCAACCATTTATCCTTGTCCCATAAAAGGAACGGATGTCCCATCCGGCAAAGTTGCTATGTCCCACTAGAAAACTCGAATCCACCTTTAGTCGCTCACATGTACTTTGATGGAGCTGTGAATAATAAAGGAGTATGATTAGGAGTAATCCTTGCTAAATTAGAAGAGGAAACTATTCCTTTGGCCAAAAAATTTGATTTCAAGGTCATAAATAATATGGCAGAGTATGAAGCATGGATTTATGGGATAGAGGCAGCTTTAGCAGCTGGAGCAAAAGATTTGCTAGTTTTATGGAGATTCCTTATTAGTCATTAGTCAGGCTAATGAGGAGTGGGAAGTAAAGAAAGAAAGGTTAAAACCTTATGCCTACTATTTGAAGGACTTAATGAAAAGTTTCAGCAAATGTCTCTTCATTCACTTGTCGAGAGATGAAAATCAGACGCCAGACACATTGGCAACTCTTTCTTCAATGTGGGATAGTCCAACTAGAATGACTATGAAGCCTTTGGTGATAATGAAATTGAAAGCCCTATGTTATGGCAGTGAACAAGTTATGAATATTTAGATGGGATCTTAAAAGACATCATGATTTTATGATGTTCAGAAATCCATAAAAGAGAGAAAGTATCCAGAAGAGGCAACCTCAAAGGACAAATAGGCCCTTCATGTTCTTGCACGTAACTATGCAACTCATGGCGGAGTATTGTACAAGAGGATGATGAATGGTACACAATTGAGATGTCTTAAAAAAGAAGAAGTAGAGGAGGTAATGAAAGAAATCCATGTAGGAGTTTGTGGACCTCATATGAATGGGATCATCTTAGCAAAGAAGATTATGCGATAAGGATATTATTGGATGAGTATGGAAAGAGATTGCATCAGAACATTGGGTTAATGTCACTAATGTTAGATACATAGGAACTTGAAACATTTGCCACCGACAGTCCTTAATAGTTTATCATCTCCTTAGCCTTATACAATATGGGGAATATTCATTATAGGAGAGATAAGGCCTGCAACATCAAATGGGCATAAGTACACAGTTGTAGCTATTGTTTACTTCACTAAATGCGTAAAAATGGAATCATTTGGCACCTTGAAAGTAAAGCATATGGAAAGGTTTATAGAGAAAAGTATTATTTACAAATATGGAGTCCCATATCATATTGTGACAGATAATGAGGTTCAATTCCAAGCAGTGACATAAGAGTTACTATAGAAATATCATATTGAGCATCATAAATCCTTGCCTTATAGACCTCAGGCTAATGGAGCAGTTGAAGCGGCAAATAAGAATGTGAAGAAAATCCTCTCTAAGATTGTTAAAACCTACAAAGATTAGTATGAGCATCTTTCTCTTACTTTATGGGGATATAAAACAACAATGCGAACAACAACCTACCAAACTCCATTCTCATTGGTGTATGAATGTGAAACAATTTTGCCAATAGAGACTGAGATCAAGTCTTTAAGGGTAGTTATGGAAGCTAAAACTCCTGAGAGTGAATGGACACAAAAAAGATACGAGCATCTTGCATCCTTAAATGAGAAAAGGATCGATGCCTTATTCCATACTCAAATTTATCAAAAGAGGATAACTAGGTTGTTTAATAAAAAGGTTAAACCTAGGAAGATCAAAGTTGGAGATATGGTGTTAAAATAGTCAAGGGCTATGGTGTTTAATCCAAGAGGGAAATTCAAACCTAATTGGGAAGGGCCATATCTGGTTAAGGCAGTCTTGCCTAAATGAGTTGTAAAGATTTTAGATCTTGAGGGGAATGAGTTCACAGAGCCAGTTAACCCGGACCGTCTCAAGAAATACTATCTTTAAGTGAAAAAGAAGGATAAAGAATAAAAGTTTGCTGACTAGAAAACCTAAAAAGGCTGGTCAGGCAAAAGTTAGGACATTTCTGCTGTCTAGAAAACTCATAAAGGGCTGGCTGGCAAAAATTAAAGAAATAAATAAACAAGTGATCCTGCTGATTATAAAACCCGCAAAGGGCTAGTCAGGCAAAAATTAGGGAATTAAAGTGAGTGAAAACTATTCAATTGGAAAATCTAAAAGGACTAGTTGATAACACAAGTTATGTTATATAATGTAACAAATGTACTTATTTTTGCCATAATTAATGAATTAAATTAAAATAGAATTTTTGTTTAAAATGCAAGTTCTATCTTTATCATAATGCATAAGTACTTGAAAGAAAAATAAAACATGGAAAGCCCAAAAAACTAGACCTATGAGATCACTTTAGTTTTTTTTTTTAATTACATTCTTCGTTTCTTCTTTTGATTCTCATTTTTTAGTACTTGAACTCTATTGTATCTAGTATATCCTGGTGGCTTTATAGTTTTCAATACAACCTAAGTCTTATAGTTGCCATCAGCAGTTGTATCAACATTAAGATTCAAATTCTGTTCAAGAGTCCTTTGAGGCCATAAGCTCTTTACTTCGTCCAAAAAATATTGTCTTAAAGGAAAGTCTTAAAAATCAGTCAAGACAATGTTAATGAACTAATGATGTCTATATTGACAGCGGAGATGGGAAGGAGAGATGAAAGTAGAAAAGTGCAATCTAGGAATGGGAACACAATGGCCATACAAGTCGATAGTCTCATGCTTGAGTTTCCACCAAGGATAGGTCCAAGTGATCTCAGAATATATAAGGTTCTTTACCCAGTTAATCCAGTGATCAGTGGTATGTAAGTCCTTTATTGTCAGAGGATGAGACTACAACCGATGAGGCTGATAAGTTAGTGGGTTGGCAAGAACATTAAGCAAACTTAGCTTCTCTTATAGCCAAATCTTAAAAGAGAAAAAAAGAAAAGGAAAAGAAAGAAAAAGAAAATAAAATAGAGCTCATTAAGTTGAAAACCCAAAAGGGTGGCATCAGTAAAAGTTAGAGCATGCATGCTAAGTTGAAACCTGAAAGGGTAGCTTAGGCAAAAATTAAGGTATAAATGAAAGAAAAAGAAAGCGATTTTGGTTACATACCTGAAGGAGAAGTAAACTTCCAAAAAGACAATTTTGAGTCTGGAAATGATCCAAATGAATGATGGTCTCAGCAAGTATAATAGGCATTGGGTTTGCTCTAGCCTCTACTTGTTCTAAAATGCTGGCTGTTTTTATATTAACATCTCCTTGAGAAGAAAATAATAGAAACTGGGCATAAAGGCAGAAAGAAACTATCCTAATCCAAGCAGTGCTATTCTTATCGTTAGTCTCACAAGCAGTGATCAGAGTTGATAGGTTAATAGTCCCATAATTATGTGTATAAGAAAAAATCTCGCCTGGGGGCATGTCGAATAATGAGCACAGCCTATTGGGAAACTGCATGTCTAGTTCTAGAAGAGCAATTATAGTAGTGGAGTCCAATGAACATCCAAAAATGGCAGCAAATTCTTCAATTAGTGGACACAGTTCTTGTCCGTTAAATCTAAAGACATGATCCTTAGAGTCCTAGAAAGAAGCAACAACATGAAGGAGATTATGATTAATCTTGCTATGGTGTAGATATTTCAACAATTTGTCACGAAAAGGAAAAAGTCGATTCCAATAATCCCCGTCAAGGTTCTTGAGAAAATTCTTGAGCAATTGGAGAGTAGCTTGAGTTATGATAAGGGTGCAAAAAAGAAAAAAATAGGTGAAAAGAATGGCCCCCTTTTGAACCTTTATGTAGTTACAAAAGATAAATCAAGATGGGATAAGGATTCTATTTCCTAGCAGGATGAAAATCAAAGTTGAGTAGGATAAGTAATAAAATCCTAATTGTTTATTTATTCCTTTATCCTTTTAACTTAGAATTTCATTCAAAAGGGGAAAAGGAATTTAAAGCAAAATCAATTCAAGATTGGAACATCAGTTCAGTACAACAGTATGTAGAACAATCATAAAAGTCATAAAAGTCAAATAACATAATACAAACACATTGAAAGTCTGTAAAATCAATCATCTCTAACTCTAGTATATGGCTAATGACTCCATCCTCTAGTAGGATCATTATCAAGAGCTTTAGCAGTCGAGGTCCCGGTACCATAGTCATTGAAACCTAAATCAGTAAGCTATCGATGGGGCCTATTGATCTCGTGCTCCTAGTCCCCAGTGTAACCCTGTTGCATTAGGAAATGGTTAGAAACATACATATCATACATGTCATGCATACATTTGCACGTTGATTGTGAAATACTTACTCTTAAACTATCTGTAACCTATATAGTAAACAATCTCTGTGATGAGGCAAGTCCATACAAGAACTTTGCCTGTGTCCAGGGAATTTACATTGTAGATATTACTAACATTAGCATTAAGTGTTAGTTTGTATAGGTAAAAGAGGCATTTGGTAGAGAGAAACTAGGAGGCTGTTTATAATTAAAGTACATATGCTGCTCAATGGGAGTCTGAACTGCAGGAGCCCAATAGTACATTGATCAATCCAAAAGTGAGATATGACCTAGAGTACTGCTCATCGAAGTCTAACCTCGAACACTCTCAACATGTTGAGGATAAGATCCCTGATCGGTCTTATGTTCAGTCCTCATGGTTTGAGGATCGATCTCAGTCTCCTCATTAATATGAGAATCTACTCTCTTAACCTAAGGAAAGGGAACAAATGTCAGTGAAAATAATCAGGAAGTAAAAGGGGAATTAGATAAAGATCAAACCTCCTCCAAATTTGTAGGAATCTTTTCCAAAAGGTTCTCCTGAATGGACCAATAATAGTCTCGGGAATGCTCGAGCAAAGTCGAGGCATCATATCCCTCTAGAGCTATTCTCAGCTCTAGACCAGTCAAGCTGTAACTCCATAACCTAAAGGAGGGAATAGAAGAAGGAATGTGTCATCAAAAAGGCCCTGCATGCCATCGATACACACGCTCACAAAGATACCACATATTGCAACCGTATCCAATGAGCAAGATCCTCATGGTTTTGAGTCTCAAACCAACAATCATGAAATCATATCGCTGAATATCCTCAGTACCATCAAGCCAATCAGACTTAATTTATAACTCACAGATTAAT
This sequence comes from Mallotus repandus, assembly GCA_949671775.1. NCBI lineage: Eukaryota > Viridiplantae > Streptophyta > Magnoliopsida > Malpighiales > Euphorbiaceae > Mallotus > Mallotus repandus. Next base: position 13,628 of record CATIWM010609405.1, on the reverse strand, counting down.
TAGTTAGATTTCATTTAACTATTATAGTTTCTTGAAGCATTAACAATTGAATTTTCTTATTAGGTCCCACTCCAAAGTGTTCAGCTGTACACGATAAGTTTGTAGATCATGTATGATACTAGAAAGGTGAGAAGAGCCCTATCTCTGCATTAGAGGAAGGCTCATGTCCAGGCCAACAACACTAAAGCCTCAAATCAGTCCAATCTCAATGCTCTAAATCTGCAAGGAAAGGAAACAATCAGGATAGAGCAAAAAGATCATTAAAGGTAAAAGAAACCAAAGAGATGAAGAGACATACATGCAAAAGTTGCCAAAAGCCACACATCATGATAGCACCTCTGGATACAGAGTCGAGCCTATAATAAAGATAGGCAAGTACTGTAGAACCCTAATCAAAGGTAGTAACTCAATTAAGGTATCAAAGAGGGCCAAGAAGGGTGATGCTAACCTCATGACTAGTTTCATAAGAGAGGGTAGTGCCTAGCAGTATCAATAAGAAACATCTCACCTTTTGAATAATTTGGTGAGTAGTAGTGGGAAGTCTCTTGAAACTCTGAATAAAAGATGAAAGCACCACATTCAATTCTTCCATGTCGGAATGAATCCAAGCAAATCATGAACATATTGGCACTCCTAGTATCTTTCGAAAGATTGTAGTAGCTAACATTGAAAGGGATTGAGGTTTTCTCCAAAGGCAATCCTAGTAATGGAAGAAAAGCTCATTAGAGAGATAGTAAACTCACCCACACGAGTGTGGAATGTATGGGTAGTATCCATTCATCTCTCAATCAATGCAAAGTGAGACTAATGGTTTGACCTACCTCACTGAGTCGAGAGAGCAGCAATGAAATGTCTGAAGGCTGATGCTCAGATGTACTTTGTCACCTCAGCAAACAGACCATGAAACAGTTCTCAAGCCAAATGGAAACAATCAAAAAAACTTCAGGGGATCAATTTCTCACCTTTGCATTTTTTTAATTGTATTTTTATTTATTTTTTAAAAAATAAAAAATTCAGAAAATCTTAGAAAATTCAAAAAATTATGAAAAATTAAAAAAAAATTTTAAAAAAACACCAATCGGATTTTTAGAATTCCAATTAGAAATCCATAATTTTGATCGGAATTATGGAAATCCGATAAAAAATCTAGAAATTTGATCTTTCTTCCAAATTTTCGAACGAAAATCTCAATCCCGAAGCAGACATGCACTGACCCGATTCAATTTTTTTAGCGTTCGATTTTGATTTTTATTTGAAAAAAATTAGTTTGTATAGATTAATTTAATTCATGCGTTATGAATTTGCATAGTTTCGGTCTAATGTTAAACACTAATAAGATAGAATTAAATTAAATTTTTGCAGAATAAAGTAGAAGGGGCATAAAATACTCCTCATCACCAACTTATGAGCACCTGTGGAGCTCCAAACAAGTCAAAGGAAGGACTGTTGCACCCTCATGAAGTCCTAAATGGTTATATGGAAAATGTGGGGCTAGGACAGTCGGATTAGCTGTACCCGAAGTACTAGCATGTGATCTATATTGTGGGTGAGCCATAGGATTAGACATATCCAAATTTGGACGTTAGATGAAGATGTAATCAAGAAAATAAGAAATCAAAATCAAAGTGAAAGTGAAAGTGAAAGGAAAGGGAAAGAATAAGAAAAAAAGGAAGTGAATAGGGAAAAGAAAGGGAAGTCTATATTAAAATGGCAAATATCCACTTTAATCCTTCAAACTTTCCTTACAAATATGTCCATAAGTTTTCTTGCAATTTGATCTAAAATTGCAATTTGATTAAGAAATTAATTCTTAATTGATTTTTGAAAACAACATGATCATAAATTGAATTTAATAATTCATGGAATTATTAGATTATTAGCACAGATGAATAGTCAATCAATGTAAAATTTTCAAATTTTAGTCAACATGGAAGTATAGAAAATTTGATTTCTTTATTTTGCATACATTTTTTTATTTACTAAATTGTAGTAACAACACATACATTTTTATTATAGGCTGCACAGTAGTCTTAACATGATTTTAAAATTCTTTTTTTTATAGGCTGCACAATAGTCATAACATGATTTCAAAATTCATTTTTGTTATAAGTTGCACAGTACATAACATAATTTCAAAATTCATTTTTTATAGGCTACACAGTAGTCATAACAAAATTCAAAATTCATTTTTGATATAGGTTGCACAGTAGTCATAACATGATTTCAAAATTAATTTTTGTTATAGGCTGCACAGTAGTCATAACATGATTTCAAAATTAAATTTAGTTATATGTTGCAAAATGGCAATAACTTCAAAATTCATTTTTACTATATGCTGCACAGTAGCTACAAATTTCATTTTCACTTTGATAGACACTCCATAGTAGTTATAACAAAGATTCAAAAGTTTTGCTATATATTCCATAGGATTTATAGCATGGTCAAAGTTAGCTAGACACTACACAATAGTTATAGCATTTTGCTAAATATTCCATAGGAAATATAGCGAAAAATCATGGCTTTGCTAAGTATAGCAAGCAATTCATAGTTGCTAAATGTCCTATAGGGAATATAGCAAGGAAATCATATTCACTAGATGTTCCATAGGAATATAGTGCATTTAGCTAGACACTACATAGTAGTTATAGCATATCATCTCGCTAAACATCTTTATAAGGAATATAGCAAAACACAGATTTTACAAAATGTTTCATAGAGAATATAGTAAGTTCTGATAGGAGTCTGAACACATATAAAGAGCCTCATATATAGGTAAGTATCCTAACTTCTTGCTTCAAAATTCTGCACTTATTTTCTTTGCTGTAATTTGTCAACTAAACACCTGGGCCCATCATAATGTGTCCATTATGGTGGATCTAGTTTTCATTAAAAAGAATTGCTACTTATTTGTTCCATCTTTAGAGTTTTCTCGCATACATCGGTTTTGTTATCCCCTGTTGATAGTCAAAACCTAAACCAAAAATTCTAGGACAAGAAACTCGCCATTGAATATGCGTGTGGGAGAAATAAGGGTGGAAGTGATCATGCATAAATTTGTTATTTCTTTGTTGATTTTGGATGATTGCTTATTTTCTTTTGACTTAAAAATGTAAATAAAATAAAAATGAACTTGCATCTTATGCATACACACCATGCATATTTCTAACTTATGGTGATTGCAGTTATAGATCCTCGGTCTTCTGCTTGGATGAGCTCAAGCACAAGTTGTTTAGTTAGAAACTCAGAAACTACAATAATGGCGGGTTTCAATCCTGATGCTTTCAAGGAATAGTTGAAAGCAGAATTAGCAAATCAAACTCAAACAATTATCCAGGAAATGATGGGGGAAATAATGGATGCAGCCAGGCAGAAGCAACCAATTCATCGACAACAACCATTTGATCTTGATCCTTAGTCCTCTGTGAAAAATCGGATAGAGGATGATCTTGAGACTTTGTTGGTCGACCCAATAGGCTGATAGGAGATAGAAATTTCTGAGACTGTGGAAATAACTAATTAGGCTAAGAATATGACCAGGGCCATGACTCAAGTCCAAATGATTATGAAATAGAAAAGGACTGATGCTCCAATAGACTATACTGACCTCAAATTATATGAGGATGATGATTCCGTGCCCTAGAAATTTAAGTTCCCCGATATAAAGAAGTATGCTAGAACTGATGACCCACATCTACACTTAAAACAATATCTGACTTACATGAAAACAATTGGCTTGACCAAGGCCCAAATTGTTAAATAGTTTCTTATGTTATTGGAGGGGGCTCTAATATGGTTGTACAATGCCTTGGAATCACATGTGCACGCTGATTAGAAGGAACTATGTGTTGCATTCATAAAGTAGTATGGATTGAATGCTTAGATGGAGATGTCCCTGAGAGATTTGTAGAATACAAAGCAGAAATTTAACGAGTCCTTTACTGATTATCTGACTAAATGGAGGGGAAATTGGCTTAAATAAGGAACATGACTACCGCAACATATCAGCTGATGATAGCTACTGAGGGATGAACTCCACAACTCTCAAAGAAGTTGAGGGATTTAGGAATTAGGAATTTTGAGTAGCTGTGCTGATTCGGGGTTCAGAAAGAGTCTAATGTAAGAGAAGAAACTCTTTGATGGAAGATCTAGAGGCAAAGAAGTAACCGAAAGCAACAGTAATAACATGGAGATCAACGCAGTTAGGCAACCTAGGAGATTTTCTAATCTGGGTAGACCTCTCTCAAAGGTGCATGAGAAGTTATTTGAGAAGAACCTATTACAACCCTTACCAAATGCCAACCCTAAGCTCTAATGTAGGTTTCATCAAGTCATTGGATAGATATGATAACGATAATTGTGCCAGGCTAAAATAGGAGATCTAAGACTTAATTGATTCAGGCAAAATCACCAATCCAGAATCTAGGAAACCTAGCACTCAAAACAATCCCTTACCTAACTATAGAAATGTACCACCACCAAATTCACCCATCCTTATGATAAAAAATTGTTTAATAGAGCAACAAGTCTTAAACTCTTTTGTTGATACCGCACCCAGCTCTCCAAAACCTAACCTCAAGCCAAAAAGCCTGCAGCCCACTAAACTATTTATTAGTGTCTTGGATATCTAGAGATCTGATGATGAAGGGGAATAAATTGATATATAGAATAGTGATGAGGAAAGGGAGGCCCAGTCAGTTAAGAGGGTTGTGAAAAAGAAGAAAGAAGAGAATGAGGTTAAATCGGCACCTAAGGCTGAAACTGAGACTGAGAATAAGAAGATGGAAAAATAAGAATGAAAAGAAGAACTAAAGAAAGAAGTCAAGGCTGTAGCTAGTGTTTAGGAATTACTCATGAATTCCAAAGCCCATTAGGAGGCACTAGTCTAGGCTTTGGACTTGAAGAAAATCCATATAGCTTATACTCTTGAACAGATGGTGAACTCATTGATGGAAAGCCTTGAGGGGGCTATTGTATTTATTGATGATGACTTGCAATTAAAAGGAAGAGATCACTATAAGGCCTTATTCATTAAGGCTGAGGTAAAAGGCAAGCTGTCATATTGTGTATTGGTGGACAATGGTTCTACTTTTAATGAATCCCCCCTCAAGATTTTGCCCAGGTTGGGACTCACTGTGGTTGATTTAAAGCCATTCGATATAATTATTAAGGCATATGATGGCACAAAGTGACATGTTAAGGGGAATTTTTTAGCCTTGGTAAAAATTGGACCTATTGAAACTTGGGTGGATTTGCATATGATTAATATCCCGCTGACTTTTGCCATTCTGCTGGGAAGGCCTTGGTTTCATCCTTTAGGAGGTGTGCCATTTACTATTCATAAAAGATCAAGTTTCCATATGAAGGGAAGGTGGTTACTATTTCAGCAGAAACTAAGGCTGTTGTGGCTGCTTTGGAATTGAGTCCTAAGGAAATTCCTATCAGTCCTAACTTTAAGGTTTACATAGTATGTGAAGATGAATTGGATGAGAAAATTATGAGCATAATGCGCAACATGAACTTTATGCCCTGCCTAGGACAAGGGAAAAATCTGAATGGCCTGCTAGAATTCATCGAGCAGAAGGTACCAATCCTAAAGTATTGAGTAGGGTATTAGGAATTTGAGAGCTTAGATGCCGGAGCTAAAAAAATGGACACTGTAGGAGAAGTTTATAAAAGAAGGCACTGGTTATCCATATATGGGGAAGTTTGAACCTCTGATGCTGGCTGGGAAATTGTTCCCAAGATTTGAGATATATACTGAGTATGTGAATTAGGTCAAGAAAGTTGCTGCTGAGGAGACAATTGTGGAAGAATTGGTGCTGGCTCAGAGGAGGACATTGCTACTGCAGATCTAAAGGATGATGTTGGTCAGGAAGAGGAGCTAGATTTCAAGACCTTCATTCATAACTCTATTATTGATGTCTTTTACAATGTTTTAAATTTTTTATTTGGCTAGTTTGTTTGAAACTGATGATTTATTTTTCTCAAAAGTTAATGCAATAAAATTCGAGTTTGCTTATTTGTGTAATGTGTTTCCTAATGGTTATTTTGCTTGTGATGATAATTTCATGCATATATTTAACAATAATTTTGTGCAAATTGAATAATTTAATTTAGGCACAATTGATAACCCTAAAAATATGATAATTGCTTTTGATTTAACTCTTGATGAGAGGGAAAATATGAAAGAAATATTAATAAGAAGATGGAAAGTATTCATTTGGGGTTTTGAGGATATGTTTGGGATTGACGGAGAAATTGCAAAACACAGAATCCCTACATATTGTCACATTACACCAATAAAGCAAAAGAAGAGAAGGTTAAGGTCAGAATGGGCTCTCTTGATTAAAGAGGAGGTTGAGAAATAGTTGAAGGTGGAATTCTTAGAGGTAGCGGATGACACTCAATGGTTGGCTAATATAGTTCCAGTCCCTAAGAAAGATAGTCAAAATGTGTGTGGATTATAGGGATTTGAATAAAGCTTGTTTGAAAGATGATTTTCCCTTTGTGCATATCGACACATTGGTTGACAATGTAGCTTCCAGTGCTATGTACTCCTTCATGGATGGTTTCTCAGGGTATAATAAAATCATGATGGCAATAATTGATAAGTTAAAGACGTCTTTTATCACTGAGTGGGGAATCTACTACTACTTAGTCATGCCTTTTGGATTGAAGAATGTGGGAGCTACTAATCAGAGAATGGCTACCACTTTGCTGCATGACATGATCCACAAAGAGATAGAGGTGTATGTGGAAGACATGATGGTTAAGTATCTAACCAGAGAAGGGAACTTTAAGGCTTTAGACAAGTCCTTAATAAGGGCCGAGAAGTAAGACCTCACGTTAAACTCAAAGAAATATGTTTTTGGGTTAACTTCTAGAAAACTGCTATGACATATAGTTAGTCAAAGGGGAATTGAGGTGGATCCGAATAAGGTTAAGGTAATTAGAGAAATGCATGCTCCCAAGGACGATAAGGAAGTTAGAGGTTTCATCAGATGATTACAGTACATTATTAGGTTCATAGCCAAGTCTACTACAATTTGTGAACCACTTTTTAAGCTTTTGAGGAGTCAACCCATGATTTGGGATAATAAGTTTCAGCAGGCTCTTAAAACTATTCAGAATTATTTGATGAATCGTCCAGTCTTATAACCATCAATTCCAGGTAAGCCTCTGATCTTGTATCTGGTTATTGAAAAAGAACCAGTGAGGGCAATGTTAGCTCAAAAAGGGGATGATAAGGTTGGACCTATAGTGTATTATCTAAGTAAGTAACTCTTGTTGTATGATTCTAAGTACAATATAGTGGAAAAAACATGTTTGACTATGATTTGGGAAACCAAGAAGCTTTTGCATTATTTCTAATCTTATAGAGTACAGGTAGTCTTCAAACACGACCCTCTTAGATACCTTCAATAAACTCCATCACTTAATGGAAAATTAGCCAGGTGGTTAGTTTTGCTTATTGAATTTAATATAGATTATATGGCAAAGAAGGTAGTGAAAGGAAGAGCAATAGTAGATTTCTTAGCTTAGAATCCGATAAATGATGAACAAGAATAGGAAGTGGAGTTTCTAGATGAGCACTTGGGGATAATAGAAATTCCAAGCTAGAGTATGCACTTTGATGGAGTAGTTAATGACAAAGGTGCAAGTATTGGTGTAATTCTTGTCACGCTCAAAGGCGAAATGATCCCGATGGCTAAAAGATTGGAGTTCGCGGCGATGAACAATCAATCCGAGTATGAAGCTTGCATCTTTAGACTGGAAGCATTGTGAAGTGTAGGGGCAGAAGAGATTATAGTATAAAAAGATTCCATGCTAGTGATAAAGCAGGTATCAAAAGAATGGGAAGTAAGAGAAGATAAGATGAGGTTATTCATGGATCACTTAGCTATTGTCTTACTGTCTTTTACTCATTGCAAATTTATTCACTTGCCACGTAAAAAGAATCAAGTTGCTGATGCTCTAGCTACTTTAGCTTCGATATGGGAAAGCAAAAAGCAAATTGAAATCAGGCCCCTTATTCTTATGAAATCTTGAGCAGTTTATTATAAGGAAATAAGAATGATGCCAGTTGATTCTATAGGAAAACCCTAGTTTCATGATTTGTAGCAATACATGAAAATGGGACAATTTCCTAAAGATACTAATAAGAAGGAAAGGTTGTATTTGAGAATGTTGTCACGACAGTTCATTAGCTACAATTAAATATTGTATAAAAGGATGTCAACTGGGGTGCACTTAAGATGTGTTGACAATGAAGAAGGTCGAAAGAACATGGAAGTGATTTATGAGGGAGTATGTGGACCTCATATGAATGGGACAGTCTTGGCCAAGAAAAAACTCGTCAATGGTATTTTTGGTTAACTATGGAAGCAGATTGTGTGAAGTTTGTGAAAAAGTGCCATAATTGTCAAATGTATGGGGATGTTAGTCATCGGCCTTCTATGGAACTTTAAGGGATGACTTCTCCTTAGCCATTCATGGTCTAAGGAATTGATATCATGGGATGACTTCTCCTTGGCCATTCATGGTCTAGGGAATTAATGTCATAGGAGAGATAAGGTCGCAGGCATCTAACAGACACTGCTATATTATAGTAGCAATATGTTACATCTCAAAATGGGTTAAAGTAGAGTCCTTCACTACTGTTGGAGCAAAACAAATGGCAAAGTTTATAGAGAAGAACATAATCTGTAGATATGGGATGCCTCATCATATTGTCACTAATAATGGTGTTCAGTTTAGAGTGAAAACTACTACTTTATTGAAAGAGTACAAAATTGAGCACCATAAATTGTCCCCATACAGACCGCAAGCAAATGGGGCAATAGAAGTAATAAATAAGAATGTGAAGACGATCCTAACCAAAATGCTAGAAAATTATAAGGATTGGGCAAGCTATCTGCAATTTGTATTGTAGGGATATAGGACCACTGCCAGAATATCGACTGGAGCCACTCCATATTCACTGGTGTATGGATGTGAAGCTGTATTACCAGTAGAGGTTGAGATTTAGTCATTATGGGTTATCTTGGAGTCTAAAATCCCTGAGTATTTATGGGTGGAGAGCTGATTGGCACAACTAACGTTGTTGGATAAGAAGAGAATGAATGCCATGTATCACTCTTAGGTGTATCAGAAAAGGATAGCTAAGGTTTATAATAAGAAGATCAAGCTAGGAAAGATCAAAGAAGGTGACTTGGTTTTGAAGCACACTAAGCCAATTATGACTGATCCGTGAGGAAAATTCAAGCCAAATTGGGAGGGTCCATATCTAGTAAAGAAGTTGTTTTCCAAGGGCATAGCTATTCTGTCTGATTTGAAGGGAAACTAATTCAAAGAGCCCATTAACTTGGATAAGCTTATGAAATACTTTCTGTAAAGTCTCGCTAGGGAGAAAACCTCAAAAGAGGTTATTTAGGGAAAGTTAGACATAAAAAATAAAAATAAAAATAAAAGTCCTATTGGATTGCAAACCTTGAAAGAAGGCAGTCCAGGAAAAAATTAAGGACATGTAAAAGGTGAAAGAGAGCAAAAAAGGTTAGTTGAAAAACTTACAGCGACAAGCCATCTAACAACAAGAGATATATTGAAAGTGAATTTTTTAATCATCTTTGTGCTTAAATTAAATGGAATAGATTGCCTTTATTCTTGTTAAATGTTACATAAAATGCTTATTATAGATTGTTTAACCAAAAAGGAAATTCCATTAAAAAAAAGTAAATGAAGATTAAATTTCATGAGCTAATTTATCTCTTTCTTTTCTTTGTTGAGAACCCTCTACACTTGATGTCTGTAGTTCCCTTGTATTTTTATTCTTCATGAACTCATCCTTCTCCATTTGTTGTAATTGAATCCATTCCTTGTACTAATCATCAGTAGACTAATCTCCATTATAATCAATGCACCTTTGAATGGTTCTGTGAGACTAGGTTGTAACCAAATTGTCTAGAAAGTTCTGCGAAAGGGGTCATGGCTCAAACTCATGCACTAGCTCTACAATTAGTTGTTTTAGTCCATACTGTCGGCAAAGACGAGCAAGATTGTAGAAGGTGGCAGTATAAATACTGGCTAGAGGGACACAATATGTGTAGATTGAATGGTCACGTGATATAGCATCCACCATGGACACATCCATTGGACTTCAGTGTCAGGAAAAGTGGCAAACCAATTTTTGACATCTTCTGGCATGGGGTGAAGTTTTCTAGTATGACAGTGCTTTGCCTTGTAGTGAGCAATGTCTCTAGGAGGCTCAAGTAGTTTCAATTTTTCGTGAAGCTAAGCCTAAAAAAAGAGACGAGGAAAAAAAAGGAAAAAGGGGCTAATCTCCAACAGTAATGGGCTCATGGGAATTGCCTAGTTTCTAAAAAGTTATCCAGTCTAATGATAGGTTCAGCCAAAACAAGTGGCAAGGGATTGAGCCCTGTCTCCACTTGGTCCAAGATGTGGAGGGCCTTAAAGTAGGGGTATGCATTTAGTCGATTCTGTAAGTTTTGGGGGGTTTTACTGGCCAAACTGAATTAACCGAACTGAAGAGATATGGAACTGAACCGATCAAATTTATTCAATAATCAAATTCAAATCGAACTAAAATTTTTGGTTCAATTTTCTAGGCCATAGGCCCATTGATGTGGGCTTTATAATTTTTTTGGGCTGAGCCAATTGGGCACCTATAAAAAAAATTAAATATACATAATTAAACTTATCAACCAATAAATCTATATTACAACAAAAAAAAATAGATTAATTGGAATGTAAATCATTAAGTACACAAATAAATCCATACTATAGTCCATAAATAAATCCATATTATAGTCCAAAAATAAATCCTTATTAAAGTCCACAAATAAATCATTAAGTCCATAAAGTCCACAAAGTCCACAATTAAGTCCATAAATAACTAGATTAAAAAGATCTAAAAATAATATTAAAATGTTCAAATGGTGTTATGTGGCCATGCTTCCCATGTTCTTCCATTTTCTTTCTCATCTTAAATTACATAAGTTAGAGCTTGCAAGAGCACAGTCAAGTGGAGATCCACCTAAAAAAGGAAGTTGATTAGAATGGTAATTCAAAACTGGAGAAAGAAAGTTAAAAATTGAGTTAAAATTCAAAAAGAAACAATTTAATTAAAAGAATAGGGATGAAATGCAGCGAGATAGGGAATTTAATTTTTTTGACAATAACAATTCCATTAAGTAAAAAGTAGACAATAAACCCAATAATAATGATTAATCAACACACATAAGGCCAAAAAAAAAAACAAAACAAAGGACAACACTTAAAAAAACTGGCGAAATAATACCCAAAACAATGATTAACCAACATCACTTATCAGCACGTATTCAATTCAAGAATGAAAAAAAGACAGACATCAAATTCACATGGTAAGGCTACTGCTCACAAACACTGTTGCATATCACACAAAAATAATTTCAGAATCCACAATGACAAACCTGAAATTCTCTTAAGTCTTTCAGATAAACTTTGCCTATATATTCTCCCCATTGTGAATTTGTTAAAACTATAAAACAAATAAAGAAACAAATCGAATTATAACAATATAAATAATAAATATATTATAAATTTCAATAAACTCTAATAAAGAAGTGATACATTTTTTAAGATTTTCAAGGTCATTTAGGTCTTCTTCAACACTAATCAAATAAGAGGCTTTTCGAATCCAATCTTGACAACATATTAATGCTTGCATAAATTTGGGAGTCAAAAAGCTTTGAAATGCATCTATTACACATTCATCGGTACTAAATGCTGATTTTGAAGCCACAGTTGAGACGGGAATTGCAAAGACATCGTGAGCTAGTTGTGTCAAAATGGGAAATCTATGACCATTTAGTTTCCACCATTGTAAAATGTTACAATCTTCACCATCTTCTTTTGTTTCTTCATTTAAATACCTTTCTACCACTTATTTTGTTATAGGCTGCACAGTAGTCACAACATGATTTCAAAATTCAATTTAGTTATATGTTGCATAATGGCTATAACTTCAAAATTCATTTTCATTATATGCTACATAGTAGCTACAAATTTCATTTTCATTTTGTTAGACACTGTATAGTAGTTATAATAAAAATTCAAAATTTTTGTTACATATTCCATAGGATTTATAGCAAGATCAAAGTTAGCTAGACACTACACAGTAGTTATAGCATTTTCCATAGGAAATATAGTGAAAAATCAATGCTTAACTAAATATAGCAAGCAATTCATAGTTGTTAAATGTCCTACAGGGAATATAGCAAGGAAATCACAGTCACTAAACATTCGAATGGAAATATAGTGCATTTAGCTAGACACTACATAGTAGTTATAGCATATCATCTCACTAAACATCCTTATAAGGAATATAGCAAAACACATATTTTACTGAATGTCTCATAGAGAATACAGTAAGTTATGATAGGAGTCTAAATGCATAAGAAGAGCCTCATATATAGGTAAGTATCCTAACTTCTTGCATCAAAATTGTGCACTTCTTTGCTTTGCCGCAGTTTGTCAAGTAAACACCTGGGCCCATCATATTGTGGATCATGTTAAGTTTGGGCTTTTTATACTCTTAAGCCCAATATGGTGGATCTAGTTTTCATTCAAAATAATTGCTACTTATTTGTGCCATCTTGAGAGTTTTCTTATATACGTCGATTTTGTTATCCCCTGTTGATAGTAAAAAATCCTAGGATAAGAAACTCGCCATTGAATATGTGGGAGAAATAAGGGTGGAAGTGATCATGCATAAATTTGTTATTTCTTTGTTGATTTTGGTTGTTTGCTTATTTTATTTTGAGTTAAAAATGTAAATAAAATAATAATAAACTTGCACCTTATGCATACACGCCATGCATATTTCTAACATGTGGTGATTGCAGATATAGATCCTCGGTCTTCTACTTGGATGCTCTCAAACACAAGTCGTCTAGTCAGAAACTCAAAAACTACAACAATGGCAGGTTTCAATCATAATACTTTCAAGGAATAGTTAAAAGTAGAGTTAGCTAATCAAACTCTAACAATTATCTAGGAAGTGATGGGGGAAATAATGGAAGCAGCCAGATGAAGCGGGTCAAATTGTATACCCTAGTCTCTAAGGACTTAGTATAGAGCAAGTAGGGTGTCGATCCACAGGGAACGTAGGAGAAATTTTGTATTAACCGGATAGTTAATTAGATGGATAGGCAAACAAATTGTAAATAAGAGTAATAATTATAATAAATCAATCAAACTAAATAATAATTAATAACTAAAACAGTAAACACAAAATATATAGTAATTAATATGAGAGAATTATAAGAATCACAATCATGAATATAATTAAGAACTAGTAAATATTATTATGAAAATATATTGATTGGAAATTAGTATGTTGTCTTTAGAAGCAATTCTCATTGTCATTCAAAGCAATTATTCGTTCATAGCAATTATTCGTTCATAGCAATTCTCATTGTCAATTAAAGATTCATTTTCTTGGAGTTAACATTCATTCTCATGATATGCAAAGACAAGAAAACTCATATAAAATTATACTAATTATTTTTCCCTTAAAGTTAAATCCTTTGTCTCTAAATGAATCCAGTTTTTAAGTAATTACAATCATC
>CATIWM010609302.1:0-11140 GCA_949671775.1 Mallotus repandus | reverse complement strand
GAAGAATGATGAACATAAGAACTTAAGGAGTTCGAATTCTTAACAATCCTACATCTCCACCTAACTTATCCCCAAGTTAGGATTTTGAATCACCATAATCTATTCCCCTAGATTGATTTTTACAACTTGAGTTTTAGGCTCTACTCAAACCTTACACAAGTGTTTTCAAGGATCACACTAAAACCAAATTCCTAAGTGTTTTAATGGCTAAACACTTAAACCAATTCCTTTAGAATAGAACCTCACTTCCCTTTTTCTAAACCCAAAAAATAGAAGAATAAGAATTTCTATTCTAATCACTCACCAAACTCTCATAAGAGTTTACTAAATACAAGAATGAATTAAAGAGAATTTTGAGCTTAATTGAATGCTTGAGAATGTATAAATGAAAAACAAGCTTCTTAACCTCTAAATAATCTTCAGAGGTTGTATTTATAGTTGAGCAATTCAACTATAGCTATTGGAAACAATAATTTTGTTTCCAATAAATTCAAACTTCATTTGAATGAAATTTGGACTTTTAGGCTGCAAAAACTCTGGTCCCGGTCGTGATCACACTGATCCCGATCAAAATATTCAAAAATATATCCGTTATAGCAGTTATGTTTTAAGTCTGCATTGATACCGTTCAGGATCACACTGGTCCCGGTTAGGACATTGACCCGGGATATGTTCTGGAAGATTTCTTCAATTTGGTGCAATTTTGGTCCCTGTCGGGACTTGCATGGTCCCAGTCAGAATTATGACTTTAATCCATTGAATAAGGTCTAATTAGCCCAATCTTTCTTGATTAAAGTTATAGGTATTTGTATTATATTTCCATATCACTTTGAATCACCTTAATTGGACATCTGTAGCTTAAGAAACTATTGAAATACTAAGAGCTGCTCAAATCAAAATGAAAACTGCATATGCTGATTTTAACTGAAAGATTATGGGATCATTTCACAACTAACTCCACCAGGAACACCACAATGGAATAGTGTGTCTAAATGAAGAAATTGAATCTTATTGGATATGGTTCAATCAATGATGAGTCATTCTAATCTTCCAATCTCTTTTTGGGATATGCTTTAGAAACTACTACAATAATTTTGAATAGAGTTCCATCAAAGGCAGTTGAAAAGACACCATATGAGATATGGACTGGAAAAACTCCTAGTTTGTCTTTTCTTAAGATTTGGCAATGTAAAGCTTATGTGAAGCATCAAATCTCAGATAAACTATTACCTAAATCTGACAAATGTCTTTTTATGGAATATTCTAAAGAAACTAAAGGATATTACTTCTACAATGCTTTTAAGAACAAAGTGTTTATTGATTAAAATGGTGTATTTTTGGAAAGAGAATTTATTTCCAAAGGAACTAGTGGGAGTACAGTGCAACGTGAAGAAATTCAAGACCCATAAAATAGCATTGTACTAAGTATAGAACTGCAACTGGATCAACAAGTAACCGTTGAACCTGCACAAGTACCACAAGGCCCAAGGAGGTCTGGTTGGACGCGTCAAATCCCTATGAGATATGGATTTCTCATAACTGATGATAATGATGTCTTGATTGTGGATCAAAGTGAGCTCACATCCTATCAAGAGGCCATAAATAGTCTTGATTCTAAGAAATAGCTAGAAGCCATGAAATCAGAATGGAATTCATATATGATAATCAAGTATAGACCTTGATTAACCCAACTAAGGGTTTAAAATCCGTTAGATGTAAATGCTTCTTTAAAAAAGAAAACTGACATGGATGTCAATATGCATACCTTTAAGGCAAGAATTGTTGCAAAGGCCTCGTGGTAGAGACTATGATAAAACCTTTTCACCAGTTGCTATGCTGAAATCTATTAGAATTCTCCTTGTTGTAGCTACATACTATGATTATGAGATATGGCAAATGGATGTCAAAATAGTGTTTCTTAATGGAAACTTACTTGAGGATGTGTATATGACATAGCCAGAGGGTTTTGTCAGTCTTGAGAATTCTGGAAAGGTATGCAAGCTTCAAAGGTCCATTTATGGATTGAAGCAAGCATCTCTGAGTTGGAATCTTTATTTTGATAAAGCAGTCAAAGAGTTTGGCTTCATTAAAAATGAAGATAAACCTTGTGTCTACAAGAAGGTTAGTGGGAGCACAATTGTGTTTCTAGTGTTGTATATTGATGACATACTACTCATTGGAAATGATGTCCCTATTTTACAAAATGTTAAATATGGTTAAGGAATTATTTCTTTATGAAAGACTTGGGTGAAGCCGCTTATATATCAGACATCAAGATCTATAGAGATAGATCTAGAAGGTTTATTGGCCTAAGTCAAAGCACTTATATTGATAAGGTATTGAACAAGTTTAGCATGCAAGACTCTAAGAGAGGATTCTTGCCAATGTCACATGGCATTAGTCTCAACAAGACTCAGTGTCCTATGACACAAGATGAGCGAGACTGCATGAGTAAGATTCCATATGCTTCTGCCATTGGATCTATCATGTATGCAATGTTGTGTACTCGACCTGATGTCTCATATGCCTTAAGCACAATGAGCACATACCAGTCAGACCTAGGTGAAAGTCATTGGACAACAGTTAAAAATATCCTTACGTACTTAAAAAGAACTAAGATTGCATTTTTAATGTATGTTGGTAAAGAAGATCAGCTAGTTGTAAATGGTTACACAGATGCCAACTTCTAAACTGACAAGGATGATTTTTTTATCACATTTAGGTTATGTGTTTTGTTTGAATGGAGGTGTAGTGAGTTGGAGGAGTTCTAAGCAAGACACCGTTGTATATTCTGCAACAGAAGTTGAGTATATAGCTACCTCAGAAGCAGTTAAGGAGGCAGTTTAGATTAAGAAGTACAAAACTGGACTAGTTATTGTTCCTGATAAATCAGACCCAGCAAACTTGTATTGTGACAATAATAGAGCCATAGCTCAAGCTAAGGAGCCCAAATCACATTAGAGATCCAAACACATACTCAGGCGTTATAATCTTATTCGAGAAATCATTGAGAGAGGAGACGTGTAGATATGTAGAGTACCTATAAATGAGAATGTTGTTGATCCACTGATTAAGCCTCTTCCACAGCTTAAGCATGAGAGTCATACTAGGTCCATGGGTATTAGATACAATGTTGATTGAGCCTAGTGCAAGTGGGAGATTGTTAGTGATATGCACTAGGTCAATCATATATGACTATGTTTTGACTTTATCATTTTATTAATAAAGAGGCACTTTCATTACCATTTTTGTGTTATAATAATTACTTGAATAGTTAATTCTTCCTAAGGTCGTCAAGTATATGACTTGATAGTAAAACTCTTAGATTAAATATGAGTTCTATTCAAATTATCTCTAGTCACAATAATAATGAATTAAGACTAGTATGATGTTGACTGATGATTATGTTTTACTAATCATGAATATGAGATATTAAGTCAACTTATAGGTACTATTTAGAGAAATGATGTACTGGATTGACCCACTATGAGAATACTACATAGATAATTGTCATTAGTTATTCTCATCACAACAATATTGATTTAGTCCTCTAACCTTGAAATTACCATGGATTTCTACATAATATTTTGTATGTTGACACAATATAACATTGTCTTTAACAGGATGATGAAATAGATTATTATTAGATATGAAATGAGTTATGTGAGGAATGTGAGTGATTGAGAAGCAATTTGTCCCTCATTTAATCTGAGCAAGATATCTATGAGGCAGTTGATAAGATAGACTGAGGAAAATGCATGGCCATGCTAAAGTGAATTGATAAAGAGTTATCATTCTCAGTCTACTTGGAATCAAGAAATAAAATGATTATACATACATACATACATACATACATATATATATATATACACAAATTTATATTTATTTATCTCCACAGAATTTTATATAAGGACGACAAAAATTATGCCTTATATTCAATAAAGATATCATGTGACAAAGGGACTACAATATTCACTGTAAATTGGGTTATATCGAATTATCGGCCTTCACATGACTTGGGTAGTCATAATGTCTTGCTAGAGGCCACTTATGACTTGTAGGCCTAAATAGCGATTTTAGGCCCACTGCCAATGTCATATGAACCTACAGGGTCATACACTTAGAATGGGCCTAAAATGAACATGGGTTTTGCAAATACTATTATTGCTACTTTGGCAACCCTAGAATAGAGGAGAAGACCTGGTGATATAATTGAACATGCTAAGAAATGTGGGGCATTCGACTTTCATGGTTCAATTGATTCTAGAGAGGCAGATAGGTGGCTAAAAGCAACAGAGAAAGCATTAAATACACTTGAGCTCACAGAAGCACAAAAGGTTAGTAATGTGTATAGTTTGCTATATGACACCTCAGATGCTTGGTTTGCACAAGTTAGAACACTGCATAGGGACCAGTTGACTTCGGATGTTTTCAAGACAAAATTTTACAGAGAATATTTAACTGAAGTATTTAATGCAGAGAGGCAGAATGAGTTTATTTCCTTGAAACAGGGAGAATATGTTAATAGATTTGAAGATTTGCATAAGTATGCTTCTGATATCTTTCCAATTGAGCATCAAAAGTGCTATAGGTTCAAGGAGGGCTTGCAGACAGTTCTAAAGAATGAGTTATCACTATATAAGGGCCAATATTTCAGAGGCTGGGTTAAGAAAGCAATTGAGAAAGAGAAGCTGAGAGAAGAAATGGAACAAGAAGGCAAGTCAAAGGCTCCAATTTGGGCATGAAAACAAAGGGGATTCAGTAAAGAAGCTGGTACATCTCAGCAAAGGCCTTAGAAATGAGGATTCAGAGGTAGTAGAGGACCTTGGAATTGGTTAGGCACTTATAGACCATAACCCCCTCAGTTTAGTCAAAGCTCTGTGAGACAACCTATTGCTAGTGCGGGTAGTTCATTTAGAAGAACCACACCTTGTACCACTTGTGTTTGTGTACACGAGGGAGGAGAGTGTAGGAAGAGGACTATCCAGTGCTTTGAGTGTGGTGGATCCGGGCACATAAGGAGAGATTGTCCCAACCTTGCACAGTTTGGCACTAGTACTAGTAGAGGAGTCCATATCACAACTGGTAGAGGATGTAGGACTTCTAGTTTGGGTAGAGGTATAGGTAGAGGTTCAGGAGTTGGTGTTAGTAGAAAGGGCGGTACATCTACATCAACACAACCTATTCGGCCTGCACAGATAGAGAGACCTTCAGTACAACCCATGGTCTTTGCTATGACATAAAAAGAGGCAGCATCATCTCATGATGTCATTTCTGGTAGGTTAACTATCTTTGGTGAGAATGCTTATGCTTTAATTGATCCAGGTACAACTCATTCATTCATTGCATCATCATTCACATTATACATACCAAAAGAAAAGAGTGTGATGGACCATGGTTTAGTTATAGATATGCCAGTGGGTGAATCAGTGGTGTGTAGACATGTTCATCGGGGTTGTGAGCTAGAATTTGGGGCTCAAAAATTAGAAGCAGATTTAGTGCCATTACCATTACAGATGTTTGATGTAATTCTTGGCATGGATGTCCTTACTAAATATCAAGCATTGATTGATTGTTATAAGAAGATAGTACAGTTCTAGATGTTTGTTGGTGGTAAAATTATGTTTAGAGTTGAAAAGGGTTCATAGCATTATATCATGGTTTTAGCACTAACAACTCAGAGAATGAAGAGAAAAGGGTGTGAAGCATTCTTGGCATGTATCATTGACACTGAAAAAAAAGGGCTATAAGCTTGACAGCCTTCCTATGATAAATGAGTTTGTAGATGTATTTCCAGAAGATCTTCTAAGGGTGCCACCTGATAGAGAGATTGAGTTCAGTATTAATTTGTAGCTAGGGACAACTTCTATTTCACAAGCTCCATATAGAATGGCTCCAGTAGAATTAAAGGAATTAAAGGTGCAATTGCAAGAATTATTTGATAAAGGCTACATCAGACCTAGTGTATCACCTTGGGGAGCACCAGTTTTGTTTGTGAAAAAGAAGGATGGTACTATGAGATTGTGCATTGACTACAGACAATTGAATAAGGTGACTATTTGCAACAAATATCCTTTGCCACGAATTGGTGACTTGTTTGATCAGTTGCAAAGAGCTAGAGTATTTTCAAAGATTGACTTGAGATCCGGGTATCACCAATTAAAGATTAAGGCAGTAGATGTACCTAAAATAGCATTTAGGACTCGATATGGGCATTATGAATTCTTAGTGATGCCATTCGAGTTAACTAATGCTCCAGCTGCATTCATGGATTTAATGAATAGGGTGGGTATTCAATCCTTATCTGGATAACTTTATTATTGTGTTTATTGATGATATTTTAGTGTATTCAAGATCCAAGGAAGAACATGTTAAACATTTAAGAATTGTGTTACAGACACTGAGGGACAAACAATTGTATACCAAGTTTAGCAAGTGTGAATTCTGGCTAAAGAAAGTGGTATTTCTGGGGCATGTCATTTCAGCTGAGGGAGTGTATGTTGATCCAAAGAAGATTAAAGCAATTCTCAGTTGGAAACAACCTACTAGTGTGCATGAGGTGCGTAGTTTTCTGGGATTGGCAGGCTACTATAGGAGATTTGTGCAGAACTTCTCCATCATTATTTCACCTTTGAAAAAACTACTAAGGAAGAATGTGAAGTTTGTCTGGAATGAAGAATGCCAAGATAGTTTTGATGAATTAAAGGCATGTTTAACTTCAGCATCGGTATTAACACTACCAGTGATAGGGCTAGAATATGTTGTATACAGTGATGCATCTATAAATGGTTTAGGTTGTGTGCTAATACAACAAGGTAAAGTGGTCGCATATGCTTCTCGATAGTTGAGGCCACATGAACTAAACTATCCTAAACATGAACTGGAACTAGCAGCAGTAGTTTTTGCTTTGAAGATTTGGAGGCATTACTTGTATGGTGAGAAGTGTCAAATTTTCATAAATCACAAGAGCTTGAAGTACATACTAAGCCAGAAAGAGTTGAACTTGAGGCAAAGAAGATGGATTGAGCTTATAAAAGATTACGATTTCACTATTGAGTAGGGAAAGCTAATGTGGTAGCAGATGCACTTAATAGGAAGTCCTCAGGTAGCTTATCTTATATTCACACTGTAAGAATTCCATTATTGCTTGAATTGAGGGCTTTGAATATGGAGTTAGCTCAGGGTGAGAAAGGAGCATTACTTGCTAATTTGAAAGTTCGACCAGTGTTAATTGATAAAGTTAGAGAGGCATAAAGTCAGGATGAACAGATGGTGAAGATCAAGGAGTAAGTCCTGTAAGGTAATAGGGTAGACTTTGTGATTTCAGATGATGGTACTTTGCTTTATGGGAACAGACTATGCGTACCAAATGTTGAAGTTTTGAAAAGGGAGATAATGGAGGAGGCACATAACTCAGCATATGTTATGCATCTAGGAAGTACCAAATTGTACCGTACATTACAGGATAACTATCGGTGCTTAGGGATGAAGAAAGATATTGCAGAGTTTGTGGCTAGATGTTTGGTTTGTCAACAGGTTAAAGCAGAAAACCAACACCCATCAGGAACATTGCAACCTCTTCCTATTCCTGAATGGAAGTGGGAGCATATCACGATGGATTTTGTGGCTAACTTGCCTAGAACTCAGTAAGGACATGATGCAATTTGGGTGATTGTCGATTGACTTACTAAATCAGCTCACTTTTTGCCTGTGAAAGTAAGTTAGTCACTGGATAAACTAGCTAAAATCTACATCAGAAAAGTGGTTAAATTGCATGGTGTTCCATTCTCTATTGTATCATATAGGGATCCAAGGTTTGCATCCAAATTTTGGCCGAGTTTGCAACATGCTTTGGGTACTAAGTTGAGATTTAGTACAACTTTTCATCCCCAAATAGATGGTCAATCAGAGAGGACAATCCAGACATTAGAAGACATGCTTCAAACTTGTGTGATGGAATTGCAAGGTAGTTGGGATAAATATGTGCCTTTGATGGAATTTGTCTACAACAACACCTTTCATTCCAGCTTGGGGATGGCACCTTATGAAGCTTTATATGGTAGGAAGTGCAGAACTCCAATTTATTGGGATGAAGTTAGGGAAAGGCAGTTAGTTGGTCCAGAAATTATACAAATGACAATAGAGAAGATCCAGTTAATTCGGGGTCGACTAAAGGAAGCCCAAGATAGGCAAAAGAGTTACGCAGACTTGAAGAGGGAACCAATTGAATACAATGTAGGTGACAAGGTCTTCCTGAAGATTTCACCTTAGAAAGGAGTTTTGCAATTCGGTAAAAGGGGAAAGCTACGCCCTAGGTACATTGGTCCTTATGAGGTGATTGAGAAGGTTGGTCCAGTAGCTTATGGATTGGCCTTACCTCTAGAATTGTCTCAAATTCATGATGTCTTCCATGTGTCCATGTTGAGGATGTATGGGAGTGATCCTAGCCACGTTTTGCAAACCCAACCCTTAGAACTGAAAGATGATTTATCTTATGAAAAAGAGCCTATTGCAACTGTTGCTAGGGAAACCAAAGTGTTAAGAAATAAAATCATACCTTTGGTGAAAGTATTGTGGAAACACCATGGGAGAGAGGAAGCTACATTGGAGCGAGAGGAAGACATAAGAAGCCAATACCCTTATTTGTTCTAGCATAATTTCGGGGATAAAATTTCCTAAGGTGGGGAGGATTGTCACATCCATACCCTAACTATAGGTACAATTGCATTTACATACATGTTGATAGAATTTAAGTATAAGCTAGTATTTGTAGTGAAGTTATTGTATCGGGTTAACCATGATTTCTATTCGATCAAAGAGTGAGAATTTTTGAATTTTGATGTCATTCAAAATGAGTAAAATTTTGAGAATAAAAGGGAGTTGGAATAAAAATGAAGTAAAGGAATGAGAATTAAAAATTTTAGAATGATTTGGACTCAATTGCAACAAATAGTCGTGCTAAAATGCATAATTGAAAGCTTGAGGTTCCATAGGTTACAAAGTCATTTCATTAAGGGCTTTAGTGAATATTTTATAAAAAATTTATCCAAAATGGGTCTAGATTCTTCTTCAGGTCGTGGCTGGTTGAATTCATATGTATATGTTTAAGAATAAAGAGAATAACTAACACTTCCTTAGAAAAAGAAAAGAAAAGAGGAGAGAGAAAGAAAGCCTAAGTCTACTTATTGATACTGATTTCTCAAGCATATTTTGAATATCTAAAGCACTTTTAAGGCTGAAATTATAATCCCTAAAGCCTTATTAGATTGATTTGGTAAGTAATTTATGAGTTTTTCGTTGAATTGAGTTAGGTTTTGCATGCTACAGATTTTGGGTTCTATATGTATGGTTTGAAAGTCTCTGTATTTTGATTATAAAATGAGTTAGAAAGCTCAGAATTGAGTGTTCTTTGATTTTGTGGAAACTTAAAATATTCCTCTAAAACTTTGTTTCTTTGAGGTTGAGCAAAATCAGTCAGTAAGTTAGACTAATAAAAAGAAACATTTTAATGCTCACTTTGTTCATGTATAGTGACCTGGTTGTGTTCAGGTGCTTATATCTCATTCTATACTTGTCTAAATTAAGTGAAACTTTACCAAAATTCAGCATACATATATATTTAACACTGATTCAAATTTGAGCTTCAAATTCATTCTCTACGGGTTTGGGAAATTTTTCTAAGTTAGGAATGTAAACAACCATTTTAGAGTTAAAAGGGGCAGAATAGTAAAATTGAGTTGTTTTGCATTCTATGCACACCATTTGGGGGCTGCATGAATAGGATAGCATATGGGATTATTTTATTGATGATTTTTAAATGAAATTTCATGTTTTAGGTGCTAAAAAAGGAAAGGAAGGTGCTGGTGCGAATTGAACAAAACGGTGAATTGGTTGTGTTTATTTTGGAAAGCTATTTTGTGAGTAGATGTTCAAGCCTTTTAAATATTTTATAACAGCAATAAAATTATTATTTTAGTGTTGTTTAATGAACCTAAATTGATTTATTAAAATGGTTTCAATTAAGCCTTTTTGACACTTGAATTACATGTTTTAATTTTAAGCTTTAAAGGTTTCAAGTATATGAATTAAATATGTTATTTCTATAAGCTTTGCTTTGTGATCTAAATTGAGATCTTTTTAGTTAATTGGTGATTTAAATGAGCTTATGCTGAACCTGTTTTCACTTCTTTGAACTACGATGAAGGTTATTTGATTTTGAATGCTTATTGAACTATAAATACGATAATGTTGTTTTCATTGAATATTTGGTGAAAATGGCATTTGGTTTGTGTATTACCACCCTATATGAGTTGTGTAGATGTGTTAAGGTGATTATATTGGTTGTTATTGCACAATAAACAATAGGGCACTTGATTGCAGGACGGTGAAGGGAGAAGGACCGTTCCATGCTAATGTAGTCGAAGGGTTAGCCTTCAAGTGTGCCTAGAGAGTGATGCTTGTGATGGCCTATATGTTCTGGCCAGTTTGCAATGCTTGTTATAGGGATGGTTAATTCATATGAAGGTTGTATTAATGTTTATAAAGGCATGTGTTTTACTGGGTTAAGCTTTGTACAAGTTTAAAAGTAAGAATGGCTTTGATATTTCAAGTGGATTATAATTTGATTTTAAGTACTTTAGTATTTTGATTTGAGAAGTTTAATGTGTTTGATATAATTAAATTTTTTTTTTTGCTTGGAATATCTATTCATTGAGTATTTTTGTACTCATTTTACTCTATTTTATCAACTTTTTCAGATAACAGGGCTTGATAGTGGGTGGATTGAGCTAAGAGAGGGTGTATAGAAGTTTCAGATTAAAGTTGGCCAACATCCTCATCAGAGAAGCCTAGTATTTTTGTTTCTTAATTATGTTTATATAAGTATTGTAAAAGGATATATTCTTAAGTCAATAGTGGTGGCTAGGCTTTGTGTAATGCATCTATGTATAAAAGTGATTTATATTGCTTAATAATGTTTACTTTACCGTGTCTTTGGTTTGTGATGAGTGTGAAAAATGCATTGTTTTAAGCACTCAAAGCATTAGGTTTAGGTGTAAGTTCAATTATATTTATGATTCTTTTGTTTAGTTTTTCTTCAATTAGGCACTTTTTGCATGATTTGCATGTTTATTTGTTTTTA
>CATIWM010609256.1:0-10868 GCA_949671775.1 Mallotus repandus | reverse complement strand
AGTGAAAACTTATTTTTCTAGTTTAAAAGTAAAATAGTAAAAAATAAATATTTCATTAGTATATATTTTTTAAAATGTATAAACAACCTAAAAATTTCTTTTAATTGAATAAAATTGATGAATTTTGAAGGTTTAGTTTTTGTTATTTATTTAGTTCAAAGTTTCTAGTTAAGCAGTCAAAAATTGTACAGATCATAATATTGCCCAACTCTAGGGTAAGATTTTATTCATTTCTATATATTTTGGCTCTAAATATTTAATTTCCTTTAGAGCCAAATCTCCATTTAATTTGGAAGTCAATGTGTTTAAGGATACGTTAGTAATTATAAATTGTATTAATTAATTTGTGCCAAATTATTTTTGCACAATTTGCGCCAAATGGATTTTCTCTTTAATTGAAAGAGTTGAAATTGAAGTTTGGCATGAGATGGACCGTATGACTAGGGTAATCAAAGTGAAATCAACGAAAGAATCACTTTCATTAATAGTAAAAGTCAAAATTCTTTGCTGGAAATTAACCAAAGAATGATGATCACTTCCATAAATAGTAAATGTCAAAGTTCTTTGCAGGAATTTATATATCGTCTACTCAGTCCAATATATATATATATATATATATATATATCTCGTGGAAAGTTCAAATTTATTTCCCTTCTACGTGCTGAGTAAAACATCACATCAATTATTATTATTTTTTAGGAAAATTCTAACTTAAATTAGATTTCGTAATAAAATCATATATAAATATATATTATGTTGTGGAGATTTTTTTTTTTATTTGAAAAAAATAATATTAGTGAAACTTTTTTTTTCTAACTCGATACGAATTTCAGCATTATAGAGACAGAAAAAGAAGCAGCTAGTTTAAATATATTTTTGTGATCCAACGCTATAAATGAGTCTCACATATTTAGTGAAGATGAGAGAAATTTTCAATACTTTTTATTTCAAGAGTAAAAACTCTCACCACTTGAGTTAGACCTTAAATTTAACCTTTTCTTTTAATCAGGTGCTGATTGTGGGAAATGTTTGTAATGTGTATTAATAAATTAGTGTTACAATATAGAGATATATATTGAGAATACACTTAACAATTATATAACTAATGAAGAATTCAAATACAAGTGAATGACTAAAGAGATAATGATCATGATTTATCTAACACCCCCCACAAGCTGAAGGTGGAGATGCAATCAACCGAAGCTTGCCTTTAAAATAATAAAACTGTTGGTGAGACAAAGGCTTAGTTAGAATGTTTGTGAGTTGGTCATTGGAAGAAAGAGATGAGACTGTAAGAAGCTTATGTAACACCTGCTGCCTCACAGAATGATAGTCAACTTCAACATACCGAGTCCTTGCATGGAACTAGGGGAGAGCAAAAATCAGTCGAATAAAGAAAATCGAGCTGGGTCGAACCAAAATGCAAGGCCGGTTCTGGAACCGAGATATTGATAAGGGCAGTTCGGTTTAAAGGTTACCTGAAAATCGATCTTCGATTGTCGGTTCAGTTTAAAGTTTACGTTTCCCGAACCGACCAAAAAACCGAAGGACTGTTCATATAAGTATAATATTTTCTTTATGTGTTCTGTTATATATTCATTCTCCATTTCTCATCTCTTATGGTTATGGCTAGAGTCTTACATTGAGAGACTCATACTCATTATATGTTTCCATCGATCTCTCTAACTCGGTGATTGTTATATAAAAACTAATACATTTCTTGCTTTGTTATTATTTTTTTTACTGTCAATGTTCATTACATGAAATTGATAGTGATGAAATCGACATACAAAGTCTTCTTCTCAATCGAATCCACTAGATTTGGTAATATTCTTATTGGATCTATAAGTTTTTCTTGTTAATCGATTAATTTTTATTGGTATTTTGATTAGATCTTGATGTATTTTGTGTTTGTTGTTCTGTATTTTGCATGAATCGCTGGTGAATCAATTCATGGGTTGAATCAACGAAGTATTTTACTCGATCTCAAAAAGAGATCTTATGGTGGAAGCCTTTAGTGCATGATCTATCCCTCGGTTGAATTTTTGGTGGAAGTTTCCTCTTTTTTACATCACTGGAGTCTGAGCAATTTCTGAAAACATCACTTTGAAAAGGTATAAATGTCATTTATTGATTATTTTGTGACTTGATGTTATTTGTTTTGAATCTGTAAGATTTTTTAAAATGGATTTTGAAAATATGATTTTTACTTGGTAAATATGAATAGTTGTTTATGAATATTTCTTTCATTGAATCTGTGTTTGTGAAAGTGATTTAAATTTTTTATGCATCTAAAAATTTAATTTCTGTTAATGAAAATCATATTTTTTATTTGATCATTGTTTTTTTAAATTTTATATATTATAAAATAAATATTTCATTAAATAATTGATATTATATTAATTCTAAATAATTTAGATTAAATGATTTAGATTAAATGATTTAGATTAAACAATTTAGATTAAAAGATTTAGATTAAATGATTTAGATTAAACGATTTAGATTAAACGAGTTAGATTAAATAATTCAGATTAAATAACTTGTTATTGGTGGAAGCTTCTATCCAACTTTGTTTATTGTTTTGTTCTCTTTTATATAAATTGATGACGTACATGGAAAATGAAGCAGGAGCAGCCAGTGGCAGTGTACCACCTGCTATTGGTGAGCAGAACCCGCCTCGTGCTCCTGCAAATGTGGAAGTGCAACAGCAACAAGAAGTTGCTAAAAAGACAAAAAGAGAAAGGATACCTCTAATTTCAGAAGTAAGGCGTGGGAGCACTTTGAGAAAATCTTTGATGATAAAGGGAAGTTGGTAAAAGCTAGATGTCTTTATTGTGCTAAAAAATTGGAAGCTGTCACTAAAAGAAATAGGACATCATCCATTAGAAACCATATGCTAAGTTGCACGAAAAACCCTAACCCTCAGGACATTAAACAGAGCCTTTTAACTCTTACACCTGATGTGCATTGTTCTGAACCTTTAGGTGTTCTAGGGACATGGAAATTTGATAATGAAGCAATTAGAAATGCATTGTCTAATATGATCATTGTTGATGAGGAGCTTCCATTTAAATTTGTTGAGGGGGAGGGATTCAAAAATTTTATAAATGTTGCGTGTCCTAGGTTCAAGATACCTAACAGATGGAAAGTAAGCCGAGACTGTTATGATGCATATTTAGATGCTCGTCCAAAATTGAAAATTGTTTTGATGAGTCACTGCCAACGTCAAAGAGTCAGCATCACAACTGACTCTTGGACTAGCATTCAACGCATTAATTACATGCGCATAACTGCACATTATATTGATGTTGAGTGGAAGCTCCAGGAAAAAAATAATTTCTTTTATCCCTGTTACATCACGCAAGGGTGAGTACATTGCAAAAAGTTTGGAAACCTGTCTTCTTGAATGGGGTGTAAAAAATGTTTTTTGTGTGATAGTAGATAATACTTCTTCAAATGACACTGCACTTTTTTTTAAAAAAAAATTAATGTCTTGGGGCTCATCTGTTGTTAGAATTAAGTATTTTCACATGTGTTGCATTGCACACATTCTGAATTTAGTTGTAAATGAGGTCTTGAAAGAAGTTGGTAGATCTATTAAAAGGGTTAGAGAATCAGTCAGATATGTTAGGAATTCATCTGCTAGGTTGCATAAATTTAGGGAATTTGCTGACTTAATTGGTGTTGATTGTAAATGTTCTTTGTCCCTAGATGTTGCAACTAGGTGGAACTCAACATATGACATGTTAAAAACTGCTTGCTTTTTTGAAAAAGTGTTTGAAAAATTTGAGGAATATGACCATGCATATAGGGCAGATTTAAAGGATAATGTACCTGACTTCACGGACTGGCTTTCAATCAAACAACTTGTTGTTTTTTTGGGAAAAATTTGAAGAGATGACACTAAGAATTTCTAGTTCTCACTATGTTAATGCAAACACTTTTTTTCTGAAATTTTTGGTCTGTTCTTCACATTGCAAGAGTGGCAAGGTAATGATGATGTCGGTAAAAGATCAATGCCTTTTTCAATGAAAGCCAAATTTGATAAGTACTGGAGGATCCAACTAAGATAAACTTGTTAATTTTTTTTACAAATGTTCTTGATCCGAGATATAAGCTAGAATACTTGGACTTTTCCCTGAAAGAAATCTATGGGGAATTTGTGGGTGGAAGCCTTTTCTCTAATGTGAAATTTGGATTGCAAGAACTCTTTGATGATTACTCTGCTTCTATTAAACCTCCTCCTTAAGCTTATTCTCAATCTGGTATCTCAAGTGATGCATCTGAGCTTGCTTCTGCTAATACTAGGAAATCAATGTCCCTCTTAAAAGGCAGATTTAAGAAACACAAGATGGAACTTGGAATTGGTGGGAGCAAAAAGACTGAATTGGATATTTATCTCTCAAAAACTATTATTGAAGATGAGGGCCCTTTTGAAATTCTGAGATGGTAGAAGATTAATGCTATAAGATTTCCAATTCTATCAATCTTAGCACGTGATGTGCTTACTGTGCCCATCTCAGTTATTGCATCTGAATCTGCATTTAGCACAGGGGTTAGGGTGCTAGATTGTTTTAGAAGTTCATTGACTCTAAAGGTGGTGGAAGCTTTAATATGTTCTCAGGATTGGCTGCGAACATCTGGTGATCCAGTATTAGTTGAAGAGGCTTTAGAAGATGTTGAGTATTTTGAGAAAGGTTGATTTTGGAAATTATTTAAAATTACATTCTTTATTTTTCTGCTTATCTATATCTATATCAATTAATTTGGATTCATTTTCTTTTCAGAGTTGCCCTAAGTTGGAGTCTCCCAACCAATGGCATCATCAAGTGCCACTTAGATGGATCTTCAGTAGTATTGAATTGATTTTATTGATTATTTTAACCATTGACTGTTGTGCTTGATGTGTGCTGCTTTTTGATGGCCTGATTTGCTTTTGCTTATGCACGTGTACTGCTGTTCAATTGCCTGCTCTGCTTATACTTTTTCACTTGCCTGCTCTATTTCTGATTATCCATGTGTGCTGCTGTTCAATTGCCTGCTTTGCTTCTGCTTGTGTATGTGTCCTATATGTGAAACATGAAAGGTGACTAACAATTGGGTGGTTGACATGTATTTTAGTTGCCAGTGTTGTTACTTGTTAACAACACTTGAAGTGGTTGACATGTGAAAGTTGTCAGTGTTGATGTTGCATAGGGCTATGATGATGCTTCCACCATTTTGTTGTTCTAAGAAGTAAAATTACTTGTTGTGTCTATGGTAGCAATTTTTTATTGCCAAATATGGCCGCATTTTTGCACTGAAATATAAAAATAAAAATCTGAGCCCACTTTGTTTATTTTTTATTTTTTTTCCTTCTACTTAGATTTGCACTTCATAGAAACTGTATTTCATTTCTTTCTACCTGATTTTAGATATTATATGAATCACATCTCTCATTTCTATTTATTGGTATTGAATTTTGTTGCATAGCTCTGAATATGAATGGGCAATGATGAAGCTTCCGCATATGGTCTTTTTAGATTGTGTGTATTTGGTTGCTTACCATTTCTTTGGTGACATGTTGTTGTTGCCAGAAGTTGTTGGCACCATTTCGACATGACTAGAAATCTTGAACAAATGAGCCCACCTTTTTTTATTTTTCCTTGTTTGCTTGTTTTGTGATTCTCTATATTTATATTATATATATGTTTGAGTGCAGGAATGGTTATCTTTTTGGTGAATGACTGTTGTGTGACTTTGTCTGCAATCAGAACTTTTTTCTTGATGTGCAGATAGTATATTTGCATATATCTTTTGGTGGAAGCTTTGAATTTTATGATGGCTTCTGAATTTTTGTTGAAGTCATGGGGAATGAAGTGGAAGCTTTTTGTTATACTATAAAACTTATGTAGGCTTTTAGTGGAAGTCTCAGAGAATTTGGACTTCAAATTGTATTTTTTTAGTATGTAATTAAATAGGATTTTACAGCCTTACATTATCACATATGTAATTTGTATTTAAAAATCCTGTATAGGGTTAAACATTGGGCTTGGGCCCCATTATTTGCTTATTTTGTAAATTTAACTCATTGGGCTTGTCCCAAAATAGGCCTTTGTAACTATGTAAAGGAAATTGGGCTTGGCCCAAATTAGTAAAAGGTTTACATTTTAATATGTTTGGCCTAGCCTACAATTTAGGTTAATCGAGCCCAACCATTTAACCGAACTGATAATATCGAATTTTTTGGTCTTCAAAACTGATTGTTTTTTACCCTTACTCGGTTCAGTTCGATATTTATTACAGGCACAAAATAACCAAAAAAAGTATCATTTCTCAGTCGAACCGAGCCGATCGATGCTCACCCCTACATAGAACATAGGATTCTCTGAAAGAAAAATAGGTCTTACATTATCGCACCAAATATGCGGTGGATAAGAAAGCCGAACATCCAACTCAGACAATAATGAAGTTAACCAATGAAGTTCAACACTCACATCGGCGATGCCCTTGAACTCGAATTTAGTTGAGGATCGGGCAACTATTCGTTGTTTTTTTGAGTTCTAAGCTAGTAAGTTAGGGTTGAGATATATTAAGTAGCCGCCTGTGGATTTTTGGTCATCTAGGTTGCTAGCCTAGTCAGCATTGGAGAAAGCAGTTAGAGTGAAAGACGAGCTTTTGGTGATGAATAAATCGTCATGAACAATACCTTGCAAATAACGTAGAACTCGTTTCATGGCTTGAAAACGAGCATGCGTCGACTTGTGCATGTATTGGCATAGACGATTGACTGAGAAAGAAATATCAGGATGAGTGAGAGTGGCATATTGAATACTACCATAGATTTGTCATAGTGCAAGTGAGTGCCAACCGCTATAGGTGTAGATATGGGTTTACATGCTTGCATCCTCGCATGTTTTATAATGGCAGAAATATATGAGGATTGAGAAAGAAGCATACCCGTGGCTTTGGTAAACACCTGAATGCCAAGAAAATAATTAAGTGGACCAAGATCACAAAGCTTGAATGCAGAAGACAATTGATCAATCAAAGAAGACACCGCTTGAGAGTCATTGTCGGCAATGAGGACATCATTTACATAAACTAACAAAAATCATGTAAAATGATATTTTTTTGTAAATGAAAAGTGAAGAATCCGCAAAAGAACCACAAAATCCAAGAGACAATAAAAAATTACTGAGCTTCTGAAACCATGCTTTTTGCACCTGCTTAAGACCATATAATGATTTGTGGAGTTTATAAACATAATGAGGAAAGCAATAATCAACAAAGCCCTGTAGTTGAACCATGTAAATATCTTCTTCTAAGTCACCATTCAGAAAAGCATTACTAACATCCAACTGGTGAACTGATAATCCTTTAGAAATTGCCATTGAGAGAACTATAAAAATATTGGAGAATGGGAATTTTTACATTTTGATGATACTTGAATTGATTGTTGCAGTTTTTATTTGGTAAAATTGTAGCAACAAGAGGAAAGAAAGAAAGAAAGAAAGAAAAAAGTATAGACCAAAGTTACATGCTTCTTTGACATTATTCACTAACTTTGTTCTATATATTTTCTTACTCTAAACCAATACCTATATATACTCTTAAACCAGTAAGGTTAATTTGTAAAAAAAATGCTATATCTAGAAAATGGAGAATTCTCTTACCCCATTGCCATCTCCAATTTTGTGCAATTCCTTAACACAAGAACACATATTAGGTTCTAGAATTATGTTCAGGAAACATAATGTGAAGCCAATATCTTCTATTTTTCATTTAAAGTTAAGGAATTTTCTGACTAGAAAAATCATTTTAAAAATTAATAATGAAATTAAATAAGTTAAATATATTAACATAATAACATGTAATTGTAAATAGTTATTTTATTATGTACCAACTACTTAGTTATTTTTGTTTATATCAAACTCATCACTTGTAACCTGTCAATGTATAAGTATCATTTTGTAACCTATGTTCATCAATATAGAGAAATCAAATATTTTTCTTCATTCACTTTTACATGGTAGTACAGCGTGATGGCATCCAATACCGACAATTAGATTATTCCTGTCACTCCTTCTTCATCTTCTTCCTCCACCTCTAGTCAAGTTAATTTTTCTGTCAAACTTAATTCATGAAATTATTTAGCTTGGAAGACTCAACTTATACCTCTTTTGAATTCACAAGATCTTATGGGATTTGTAGATAGATCTCGTCTACCACCTTCTCCCACCATCATGAATACAAATAGTCCTCCTTCTCCAATTCCAAACGCTGAATTTCAAGTGTGGTTTAAGAAGGATTAGTTGTTATTGTCTTGGATCCTTTTCTCTCTCACTGAAGAGATTTATCCCTATGTTGTGGGTGTCACATCCTCTTTTCAAGCATGGACTACCCTTGCTAATGCCTTTGGAGCTGTGTTTTAAAATTGACAACTCCAGCTCTATATTGAACTTCAAGAGTTCAAAAAGAACGACCTTTCGGTCATTGAATATTTAAGGAAGGCAAAGTCTATTGCTGATGAACTCGCTGTCACTGGAAGAAGGATGTCAACTTAGAATTCAATGCTATAATCTTTTACAATATTGGCATTGAATATTAAAATATCATCTTTTCCTTGAATCTTCGGGCAGAACCAGTAACATTTAATGAGTTATATAGTCAATTAGTGTCTCACGAAATCCTTTTAAAAAGTAATTCTAATTCTTATATGGCACACATTTCTCAAAAGCCACCATTGTTGCCCACTCCACCCATTCCACCTTCTTCTACTTATCCTATCACTTCCCATTCTTCTTTTCGTCCACCTATTAATTCCCGAGCTCCCAATCTGAATTACAAACCTCCTTGGCAGAATTAAAATCATCAAGGTCTATCCTATCAGATTTATGGACTGCATAATCATACAACAGTCACATACTGATGCTGTTATCAACGTTCCTCCCTATTTGCGTCATTTTCATAGGCATACATTCACTACCATCATCCTGCCCCTTTACCTCAGTCTCACCACTCGTTTCAACCATGGCTTGCGAATGCTGGTGCATCCGCCATATCACACCAAACCTGGGTTCTCTTCACTTTCCTCAGCCCACTCCTGACACAGACAAACTTTACATTAGCGATGGCATAGGTTTGAACATTGCTCTTTCAGGTACTTCTTATCTCCTCACCCCCTCCAAGACATTTCTTTTACCTAATACTCTCCATGTTCCAAAAATTTCTAAGCCATTACTTTCTGTTCACAAATTTTATATTGATAATAAATGTTTCTTTGAATTTTGGCCTAACTCTTTCTTTGTTAAGGATTAGGACACTAGATAGACATTACTGAAGGGCGAAAATAAACATGGCTTGTATGAATTTCTAACCACCATCAATAAAGCTTTTCTTGCAGACTCCTCTAACTTATATTTATTGTGGCACTCTTGCTTAGGTCATCCTCATCGTCAAGTCATCCCTACCATTGCCAAGCATAATCAACTTGATGTCTCAACAACACTAATATCCCCTTATCAATCTTGTATGTTAGGAAAATTTTCTAAGTTACCATTTGCATCAGTAGAACATAGGTCTAGTGCTCCTTTTCAAATTTTACATTCAGATGTTTAAGGACCATCCCTTATTCTTTCTACTGTAGGATATAAATATTTTGTTCATTTTGTGGATGACTTTACTCGATTCACTTGGATTTTCTTTCTCAAAAATAAAAGTGAAGTTTATAATGTTTTTCTCAATTTTCATAAATTTGTTCAAACTCATTTCAACTCTACAATTCAAGCCTTTCACTTCGATTGGGATGGAGAATTTCAAAAAGTTAATCAATTTCTTAAATCATAGGGCATTATACATCATATTGCATGTCCATATACACATGAACAAAATGGACTTACAGAACGTAAAATTTGCCATATTGTTGATACAAGGTTAACTTTGTTAGCTTATGGTCATGTCCCATTTAAATTTTGGCCTTTTGCCTTTGACACTACTGTTTCTTTAATAAATTTTATGCCAACACTTGTTTTAAAATCTCAAAAACCATATTACAAATATGGAATTCATCCCAAACATCATGATTTTAAAATTTTTGGTTGCTGTATTTACCTATTACTTCATCCTTATAACACCTCGAAATTCACCTTTCGCACAAAGCCTTACATTTACCTAGGACCATCACCCATACACTAAATACACCGATGTATAGGCCCTACCAAAGAACACATCTATATAGCCTGCAACGTTAAATTTGATGAGTCCAAGTTCCCTATGCAGAATACACCCTTGACGTCCTCTACTCCATCACCCACTCAATCTGATTGGCAGCAAATGACTACAAGCCAAGTCTATTTGAACTCTTCAAGTATGTCTTCTAGTTCTCCTACCTTATCTTCTACTTTTATATCGTCTTCCAAGTCAACCTCTCCAACCTTATCTAACCCAACCTCTACACACTCATCTAACTCACCCGAATCCACATCCCTATCCAAACCTTCTCCTTTAAAAAAACCTAATCTCCAGCTTATCGTTGATCTAACATCATATGCCAATCAACAACCTTATCTCAACTCCAACCCTCCCTCATCTCCACCTCCCCCTCTTAACCAAACCTATACCATGCAATTACGTAAATCCACCATGCACCGATGCCAAGCACACCTCACCCACACAATATCTACCCAATCACCTCTTCAACTTGAACCTACCTGCTTTACCGTAGCCAATAAATACTAGGAATGGCACTCTGCAACGCACGATGAGTTCAATGCACTTATTCACAACCACACTTAGCAACTTGTTCCAAGACCCTTTAATCATAACATAATGGGAAACAAATGGATTTACCACATCAAGAGGAACCCGAATAACAATATATCCCACTA
>CATIWM010609228.1:0-13453 GCA_949671775.1 Mallotus repandus | reverse complement strand
TCACTTATTTAAGTTCAGAACTATGTTATTTTGCTATTATGCTTATGTGGCAGCTAGGTTTAATAGTTTTTTTAGGGTTTTCTTGTGTTAGGAGGCTATAAAAGCACCTCTTATAATGTGTTTTGGCAGACATACGAATTTCATTAAAAAAATAGACTTTGTTTTTTTCCCTTTTGCATATTACTTGAATTCTTGAATTCTTGTTGAATGCATAAACCACTTATCAAGGAATTGATCTATCCCTGTGGCGTGTTAAGGGTTAGGGTTTAAAGAACTTAGTTTTCTTTAGGTTCTAATCTTGATCAACCTTTTTTGCAATCTGATCTAAGCGATTCTTGGGTGTTTGAAATTCAATTGTTCTTGGGTTTCCAGGTTAGTAATTCACAGGTTCATATATATTAGAGTTTGTGGTTCTATTCCTTTGGGGTTCTTAACAATTTCATTCACCAACCTGCGTGCTTCAGCGGCCAAGGCTTTTCTTTCTTTTGATGAATCTCCAAGTAATCCTTTAGCTTGAAATTGCTCAAAGAGTTGGTTTGCTTCATTGGTACATTGTTGAATGAAGTTAGTCCCTATAGATTATTGGAATTTGATCTCTCTGTTCGATTTTCCATTATTCTTACAATTTATTCAGAACCTAGGAGATGATCTAAAATTATAATAATTATATTAATAATACACAACTTTTTATATTAACACAATCACAATAATGGTTATGATATTTTAAATGAACATTAAATTCTTATTGACCAACTTCAAATAATTCTTACTTTAAATTTTAAACTATTAGTATTAGACTTACCAAATTAATATAGATGTTGAACTACATCTTCTACTATAGAAGGCATGAAGTAAACAAAAATATAAGTAAAATCATATTCTATTTATTTTTATGGAACTTGTGGACTTATTATAGACTTATTTGTAAAGAAAGTGTAAGTTTGAACTAAATTGACAATTATGAATTCTTTATAGACTAGAAATTGATAGTTTTGAATTCTTAATGGTTTAGAAAAAGTTTCTAAATAATCATTTTCAAATTAAATAGAAGTTCAGTAAAACAAAAAGATATGAATTGAAGTTTGGTGTCCAAAATGAAATAAGGTAAAAGTTTAGTACCCTCCTAAATAATTAACCCAATAGTTTTACAACTTCACAACTAAAAATTCAACTAACATCAAATATTCATACATAAAGAAAAAAATTATCAAGAATGATAAACTATAAAATTCTCATTTACATTCCTTTGAAAAATCCTTATTTCAATGCCTAATTTGTTGAATGTTGATATTAAATAATTTTCTAATTCTTACATCTGTATTAAAATAAAAAAAAATTCTCATACACAGATTAAAAAAATTGTAATTCGAAATCCATATAAAATTCTCAAATACTAAGATGTTGTTCCATTGTATATAAGCGTATCAGTTTATATTAGTAAACTAAAGAATATAATTTGTAAAGTAAAAAACTAAAGAACATAGTTGCTAAAAAAACAAAAAACATAGGTTATCTAGTACTAAATTATTTCGCTCAACGCTCACCACATTTCTTAAATAAAAAAGGATTAAAAATAGTGAAAACTATCATGTCATAGGTTATAAAATCTAAAAGTAATAAATTTGAAATAAACATAAAGTTTATATATTTTATTGATAAAATTAAAAATTAGATGAAAGTTCTTGATTTTTTTCGTCATTATGGCAATAAAAAGTTATTTTGGTTTCTAACTAAATTTGAACCAAATTAAACTAACTTAATAATCAAACTTAATTAACCCACTAATCAAACTAAACCAAAGGAAATTGAATAATATTCACCGATAATATATTGCATATTTGGCGGCATTATCAATTAACACATTTATATAAGGCTGTGGAAAATTGTTCTTCGAGCACACTTTATTTAGATCTTTGTAATCTACATAAACTCTCACTCTTCCATCATTCTTTAGTACTTGCACCACATTAGCTAACCATTTTAGATAGTCCTCAACTTTTAATAACTTAATCTTGATCTGCCCAATTATATCCTCTTTTACCAACTGAGTCCCTTCTAGTCTCAACCTTCTCAATTTCTGCTTGACTAGCTTGCATCCTTCCCTTGTTGGAATATAATGTTAAGCGATATCCCAATCAATACCCGACATGTCATTATATGTCCAAGCAAAGACCTTGAAATATTTTATTAATATTTTTCTATTTCTTTCCTTTCCTTATAGGTAACATCTCTTAAAATATGCAAAATATGTGGATTAGTGTCTGTGCTAATTTTATGTGGTTCTATGTCAATGGAATGGATGTCAAAACTGCTTATGCATGGTTCAATGAAATACACATCACCATCAGGATACACATTAAACAGTTAGGCAAAGTCATATTTGTTGGGTTTCGTGATGCAAAATGTAGCGGAAAATAAAACTTTTAACCATGAAAAACCCATAACCTAGATCCATGTAATTCGAATTAGACCAATTGAAAGGGTTTTCCAAAACTCACCAAGACGGTTTCTAGGCAAGAACGTTAGAAGGAAGAGAGGGTTCACATCGGTGACACCCTACCTCGAGCTTTACGTATCTCTATTTTGGACTGAGGCGCCACCAAAAGATTATGCCCTCTACGGTATTCACACGAACTAGGTCACCAAAGCAAATTAGGTCTACTAGAACCTTTGTTGTCTCACAACACATTTTCACTCTACGTGTTTTTCTTATTACAGAAGAAGAAGTAGAAGGAGGAGAAAATTGGCTTAACCTAAACCCTAGCGAATAAGATGTATATATATACATCCTATCTAGGGTTTCTCTTACCAAAACAGTTTTGGTAAGATTAGACTTCCTTTTCTACTTTTATTCTAATCCCAAATTAGAATCCTTTCCTACTTATTTAGATAACTCTTACCTTAAATAAATTAGGAAATAAATAAATACATATATACTAATATATATATATATATATATATATATATATATATATATTTACTTATTTATTTAATCTTACATACAGATAATTATTGGGCTAATTACCCCAAGTCTACTTTGGGCTTGTTCTAAGTGTATGACCCTGTAGGTTCACACAACGTTGGCAATGGGCCTAAAATTTCCATTTTAGCCCACAAGTCATAATTGGTCTCTAGCAAGACATTATGACCACCCAAGTTGTGTGAAGGCCGATAATTTGACATAACCTAATTCACAATATGTACTATAGTCCTTTTGTCACATGATATCCTGATTGAACATAAGGCATGGATTATGTCATCCTTATATTGTTCAAGATTATTCTTTCTTAATCCCAAGTAGACTGATACTGATAACTCTTTATCTGATATTGATAACTCTTTATCAAAACATTCTAGCATGGCCATGCATTTCTTTTCAGTCTAACTCATCGAGGGGCCCATAGATATATTCTCAAAATAACTGAGGAACAAATTCTATCTTAATCGTTCACATTCCTCGCATAACTTATTCCATATCCAATCACAACCTATTTTACCATCTGGTTAAAGATGACATAAGGATGTGTTAAAATACAAAATTTATCATGTAGAAAACCATGGTGATCTCAGGTTAGAAGACTCAAATTAATACTATTGTGATGAGAATTACTTATGACAATAATCCATGTGGTATTCTCATAGTGGATCAATCTAGTACATCATTTCTCTAAATATGTTCCTATGAGTTTGAGTTAATATCTCAGATATATGATCAGTAAAATTTAATCATTAGTCAACCTCATACTAGTCTTTATTCATTGTTGTTCCCACAACAATAATCAACTAGGGACATTTAGATTAGAATTCAAGTATCACCTAAGAGTTTTACTATTAAGTCACATACTTGATGATCATAGTAGAATTAACTAATCAAGGATAATACTAGAATTAGCCAGTAATAATAAAAATGTCTCTTTATTATTAAAATAAAAATATGACAAAGTTAAAGTATGACGATTACATAATTGGCCTAGGGCATAACACTAACAATATTTTATAACATTAAACTTAGTTTTCAGTACATCATCATACTCAAAAAAGTTTGCAATATAGACATCATCAGAAACAGAAACATCATCAAATAAAATATCATATGTGCTAGACTTGATGAATGTAGTAATATCAACGTAGCATATAGCTTCAGCTTCATATTTTTTATTATCTTTATAACATAAGCTTTAGTTATCTATTTTTGTTTTCCCATCTTCTTTTTCTCAGAATTGGTGAAGTTAATCACATCTACGAAGATCTCAACTTCATGCTTCTTAATCCCATTGTTTCCCCACTCCTTAGGATGACCATGATATATGGTAAAAGAATTTTCAAAAACAATGATAGTCTTTTTCTTGGCATCTTTGACTGGTTCATATCCCAAACCATACTTGCTTGTTTGGCCCTTAAACTCAGGAAAATCAAAGATTCCATTTCATTTCTTACCCAAACCAATTCTAGGTACATATTACATGTTCTTCACCATTAAAACAATCTTGGTTCAACCAATTCTTCATTGATCGCCATCACTTGAAATCTAAGAGGTATCACATTCAGACATGTAATGATGTTTTTGGTTTCATCTTAGAGCGTAAACACCTTGCCATTGAGTGGGAATTTGATTTTCTAATGACTAGTGGGCCGCACTCCTCCGAGTGGATGGCACCATGAGCATCCTAATAATAGAGCAAAAGTAGGAGGAAAAATTCAAGAATAATAAATTCTATAATAGACTTAATCTCTCCCAATGTGACCACAGTCTTAAAAGTGACAACCATGGGCTTTTTTGAATCATCATAAGCTCGAATAATCAAATCAAAAGCTTCCAAGTCATCCACCTTCATCCTAAATTTGCAGAGTAACCTGAGATGATAGACATTAATTGTACACCCATCATTCACCATCACACAAGAAGTCTTTTTTGAATTGACAATTGCCTAAATAAATAAAGGCTTATTATGAGCTCTTCCTTCTAACAAGAGATCTTCATTAGAAAAATAGATCGCATAGGTAGGTGCCTGAATTAAAGATGCCACAATGTCATTTGGAGAGGCATCCGTCAGAATCTTAGCGTTGTCCAAGGCACGCACCAAGGCATCATTGTCATTGTCTTAATCTTTCTAGTTCGGATTATTGCTTATAGAGCACACCTTGAAAATGGTACGAAACAATTTATTTAATGTTTATAAAAAAAAGACATTTTTTTTCAATTTTATAAAAGTTTTCTAATTAAGTAATATCAAAATATAATTCTTAGGAAAAAAAGTTGCAACAACCAGTTGACTCTTGGGAGGTATTTAAGAAGACATATACCAAAAAAAAAAAAGGTTCATGCGTTATAAGAGATAAAAAAAAACAATGTAAGTTGTTTTTTATTTATGGATGAATTAATCATTTTTTTTTAATAACAAATTTTTGTTTACTTGTAGGATGAGGTGGAGAGTATTGCTGCTTTTATTTCTCAACAACGTGAGGAAAATGCAGAGCCTTTGCAGATTGATATGAACCAACTATTCTTACAAGCAGTTGGTGGGCAAAAAAAATAATGAATTTACGGTCTTGGATCATAGGTAGAAGCATTTTATCCAAACTTATCAGCTCGGCCAACTCTCACATCAGATATGCCCCTCGTAATCCTACTGTGGAGGAGTGCTTAAAACATATAAGGGAGGAGCATGAGGAAATGCGCCAAGAGCATGAGGCAATGCATCAAGAATGTGAGGAGATAGTTAAACAACATGAGGAAACTGCTAAGAAACAAGAGATGTCTAAATAGTAAGAGAAAATGTGCCGACAGATGTAGCTACTGATGTCGATGTTGAAAGGTTAACAACACAACACTAGATGTTTGCTTGACCCAACATTTTAGATGTAAACCTTTTATTGTTATAATTAAAACATATCGTGCCATACAATTAAAATTCTCAAATACTATTGTATGACATTTATATTTTTATATTTTAATATCATGTGATTTTTCTATTTGTTCAAAATAATAATAATAATAATTTGTAAACATGTTTTTGTAACAAAATTTTTATAAATTTGTAACATATATTATGGTATAACTCTTTTGAAAGTAGTAACAAATTAAAAATTTATTACAAACTTGTCATGGTTTTGTCACGATTCTTCAGTTACAAACTTTTAATGGTTACAATTTGTTATAACTTTGTAACAAATTTATAACAAAAACTTTGTTACAAATTTGTAATGGCTTCAATATGTTAAAAATTTGTAGCAGCAAATTATGTTATTAATTTTGCAACGGATATTATCAGTTACAAATCTCTTATAAATTTGTAACAGATTTCTCCACTCAACCCTTATATAGCTACCAACCAATTTACAACAAATTATAATTTCGTTCCAAATTAGTAACGGAATATTTGTTACAAAGCGATTAGAAAATTTGTAACGGAATTTTTATTTTCGTTGTAAAAAATATGTAACCATCAAAATTTTAACAAAAAAAAAAATTTGTACAAGTCCATTACAAATGCCCTTTTGTGACAAATTTTGCCGTCACAAAACAGAGTTTTTTCTGTAGTGCTAGGGGACTATATTTTCCACCAGGTCAGATTCCAGGACTAGGGGAACGCAATCTGTACTTGTTTATTGAGGGTCCAAGTGCAACATCTGTTAGGAAAGCTAAGACAGAGCTTAAACGCGTTTTGGAAGACATCACAAATCTAGAAGAGATAGAGAGAGAGAGAGTTCAATGTTAATAAAATAATGATAAGTTTTAAGATTGAAAAAAAAATATTTATTTGGAAAGTTAGTTTTGAAAAAAACAAAAGCCAATGCCTTCTTTTAATATATTTTTTAATTTTTGAATTATTTGTGAAAACTTCCCAAAACAAAACGATGTCGTATCAGCTGAAAAAAAAATGATGTTATTAGCAAAGGAAATTCGATAAACAGATGAACTTCGAACTCAGGCAAACATAGCAGCCAAAAAAAAAAGATAGATAAAAGTAAAACTTACAAGAATTTCTAAATCATATTAGAAAAGACAACTCTTTTTTCTTTCACAATATGATAGATAAATTTCTTATGATTGACACTATTTATATCGAATATAGTTCACAGTTAATCTTGTTTCAATTGGGTGTTGTTGTCTTTCTTTTTTATTATGGTATCATTTTTCTTTTTGATTTGGGTATTATTTTCCTTTTTTTATTCAAATTTGATATCTTCTTCCTTTTTAATTTTAATTTTCCCAAAGTATTTCCAGCAAGAATTCGTATTTTCTATTTTTCCAAAATGACCCAACATATTAGGACCATTTTCAAACGTTTCCAACACGTTAACATGAACTTTTGAACTTTACTTTTGAACATTTTCATGCACCCTAACTTGGAATTGCAAATAAATTTTATAAAATTTTTATTTAAATGCAACACATTAAATTTGAATCTACAAATAAATCCATAAAATTTTATTAAATTCATTTATACCAATTTAAAAGAATTCATGTGTCTGAATTTTGTTAGAACTAAGGTAGAGGAATACATAATCTATGGTTCAATTCATAATCTGTATTTCCTGACATGTAGGCATCCACCATTGCAAGATTATTAATCTGATCAAAGTTTCCTAGAAATAAAATCAGGCTATCCGCTAGCCAATAGCTAACAGAGTGGGGAATTGTCAAATACAAGTCCCACAATCAGACCAGTGAAGACAAATCCCTAAATCAAACCAACCTGATCTTGAGCTCTAAAAGAATGTATTCGTTTTCAATCTCATCCCGATATGCAAGTCGGGATACGGCAGTACCGAAACATTTTGCAAATTTAGCTGTCTGAGTTTTCGTAAGAAGGCAGGCCCCAGTAACTTGGATTGAAATCCAATAGCGAGCTCAAAACTAGATCTGCAGTACCATGATATGAGCTATCCAGCCTTGGATCTGGAACCATTACTACATGCCTGCATGGCGTGAGCATGGAGAAATCAATGCCTAGGCAACTGTTTCAATGTTAAAAAAAAGTGCCTGATTATAGCATGCCTAAAGCTACATAAAAATGTTTGAACTCATCAACGCAAAGATAGCCATTGTCTCACTCACTGTATGTTGCAGTTGCAAGATACTAAAAGAAAAAAGGGAAATGAAATAAACAAACTAGATGGTCAATACATGGAAGCATGGATTCAGATTAAGGTTATGCCATGGCAGTTTGTGACGAAAAAAGGGGGATCTCATCTCATCACCCTCGCAAAATTTTCTTTTGTGAAAACTGCAAATCCGTTAAATTAAATAGATACTCAAGAAGTTGACCAAATTTTAGACAATACAAATGGATAATGAGGATCAAAAATTTGTATTCTACTAAACTAATATAGGATTGTGGTAGATCCAAAATGACTTCAACACAAAATGAAAACAATGGAACTTAGAATATTCACTCGCCTCTTAGCAAGGAAGCGATAAAAGGTCTTCATAAGTAAAAATCAAGTAAAACTAGGGTGTGATAGAAGTTAAGTAATAGGAGTTTGAGGCCAAAAGAACTGAAAGACTTGGTTGCAGTAAGAAAAAAGTTGAGTGATTTATTTGATACAAATCAAGGTTCAACGACCATATCAAAATTCGTGATAATGATATTTAACTGAAAAAATAACTATGTTCATTATTTTTTAATATGAATGAGAGAAGAGGGTGAAGAATGACTACCACCAAGGGAATGAAATTATCCCCCCTTTCTTTTCCCCTCTCTCAACTTCAAAGTGT
This sequence comes from Mallotus repandus, assembly GCA_949671775.1. Classification (NCBI taxonomy): domain Eukaryota; kingdom Viridiplantae; phylum Streptophyta; class Magnoliopsida; order Malpighiales; family Euphorbiaceae; genus Mallotus; species Mallotus repandus. Next base: position 4,731 of record CATIWM010609228.1, on the reverse strand, counting down.
GAATTTCATCCTCAATTAGATCAATGATAGAGATACAAAATGGAAGCAGTACTAACAAATTATATGAGTGCATAAGATAGCAGGATATGCGTGACCAAGAACGTTAAGTTGTTAAATGAACACTGTGCAAATATCAGATCATACTGCTGCATCAAACAGCAGTTAACAAACTATTCTCATCTGGTTTCGCCCTTTCAAAATGCAGTTCTATTCGGAAAAGAAATGAATTCCAATTCTTATAGTTTAGTTTTGCTGCTGAGCCAATCAATAAATTGTCCAGGAACCCATTAAAAACCAGACATATATTAGACAATAAGTACAATAAACATGATTAAAATAAATCATAAATGCAACACATGTTGGAAGATGAGTGCACTTACATTCGAGCATTCTTGGCTGCAAGAACACCTGATGGTGCATCTTCAAAAACAAGAACTTTCTGTGGATCTACTGGGCCACCCTAACGATTCAGAAATTCATACTGTTACATTGCTTATTCTGACACCAAAGATAATAATAATAATAGAGTTGACTTGGGAAAAAGCAATAAATTGAATAAACCAAAAAACACATCCCAGTTGATTTTATTGCCATCATGGATAAAAAAAGATAAAAAAACCTCAAGAATTAGCTACCTCAAATCTCCTGGCAGCAGCTTAGGAATACATCTGGTGATGGTTTTCCTTGTTTAACTTCTGGATCATCTCCAAGAACAAAATGATGCATCAAGGAGAAAAGCTCACCATGCTTCTGTGTTTTCAATTCAAAATGCCTCCTGTGAGAACTGAAAAACATATCCTATTCAATACAAGTAACAAATTTGGAAGGTAAAGAGCAAACTGCAGATGTATCAGATACAAAATTCTATTTATTTAACAATTATAAGAGATAAAATAAATGAACCATACCCAGTTGCCAAGGCAATTGGTATTCCTTTTGCATGGAGATGCCTTATCAAACGGCTAGCTCCTGTGATAAATAAAAAGTATTGAAGATTGAGTCCCATTGATCTCAAATTAGAAAACAGAAAGACATTATGTACTAAATTTTTTAGATTCACTTTTGTGCCCCCATGCACTTATGTCAAATCAAAGGCTTTTGCAAATAGGATTGTGATAATAACAAAAAATAACAACTTCTCAGACTTTTTTTAGTTCATGATGTTTAACATTGAGCTATTACAGCAAAACCAGAGGCCGGTTTTGCAATCAAGTTTAACTTATACTTTCAGGCTACACAGATATGATGGATGAGTAGACAAAAAAAAATGTGAAAAGGATTTCAGGAAAAAAAAAAAGCAAAAAACAATCCCACTAGCAAAATATGGCAGGGCTCTTTGGCTGAGTGATCACTTGCAACGGAGATGATCACTATCCTTCTCCTTGCAGAAATCAACTTTGCTAATCAAATCTTGAGGTGAGGTGCATTTTTATTGTGTATTTGAATCCAGACATATGGCAAATGGATTGCAATAGCACATGTACTCAATTCTAGTAACAATAGGGTCTCTTAAAATTCTAATGGGATTTCAAAACTCACAAAGCAAACCCAAAATGTACTTCAAACATTAGTAGTAAATAATTGATCTTAAAGGGAGTTTTCTAACTAAATTTTCCCATGGACATTTTATTAAAAAAAATGTCAAGCACATATATGTACTAAATATTGACCCACATTTCTGTACCCAATTTTCCCTAAATGTATGTTTCTCATCACTAAAAATACATTGCTACAACTATAGAGGACAGCATCTGTGCCCACAGAAATATTTCCTACTTCATGTGCTCCATTTCAATTGGTTCTCCAATGTCTGAGTTTATTCAATCAAAAAGGATTATACTAGATATCACAAGAAATTTTCTACTAGGTTTCAAATTGCTTGTGGTTGAGTTTTCTCTTCTTTTCACATTAATTCTTACTACCTACCACAACCATTTTTTTTTTTTTTTTGTCATATCACATTCTGAATTTCTCACTCTGACCACTTAGCCTCTTATGTCCTCAAAATCTATGAGACTAGCATAGAGAGGGAAGGATTACTGATCACATGAAGCTCATTTGGTAACTAAAAAATAAATAAAACTAAGGGAAGGCTATTTAATATTTAGCCTAAAATTTAAGGATATTAAGATCATATAAACCCGTGTCAAATATAAAAAAAAAATAAAAAATAAAAAAAAGCTTATTTAAAATCCATAGGCAAAGCCATGTTCATTAAAATGCCTCCATTCATTTTATATTCAAAACAATGCATATTTAGCTAGCTACAATATGAAAATTTTAAATTGGCCTTGATATTAAGAGGTTATTTTATTTCGTATTTAAAAGTTTGCATCATAAGAACATATTTAGCATTCAGATTTAAAATTAATCTCCACCTTCAACATGCAACCCCCTATTGGCAAAGGGGATGAAAAAAAAATCTTTTTTTGGAAAACTCAAAGTTACCAAGCAGGCGAATCGCTTTGGTATGTAGAAGGACAACATGAACAAAAACAAAAACTTATTTAATATTTGATATGATAGAGGCAGGCTTCTTCGGTACAATTAGTTAGAATGAAATACATTTACCTAGAACGTGGAGCGCTTTTGGAGATGTATATCTAGATATATTATTATATAAGTACTAAAATATAAGGAAAATTATATATATATATATATATATATATATATATATATACACACACACACATATATATATATACAAATATACTATGTTGCACGGAAACGGAAAATGGGAAAGTGGATACGGCGAAATGACATTTTTAAAAATATAGAAAACAAAAACGTGGGAAACATGTAAATATTAAAAGTATAGGGTATATAAATAAATATTAAAAATATATGAATATATATAGATATAAATTTTATATATAAATATTGAAAATTTTATTTATTCTATCAATTAATAGTAGTATAATTATAGAAATTATTTCGTTTAGTTAAGAAAAATATAAAATTATTTTTTAATTTGTCTCCTTTCTTATATAGGAAAATATTAAATAAATATATTTTTCAAGTTGAAAACGCGTTTTTAAGCAGGAAACATGTTTCCTAATTTTTCATATTTACAAAAACAGCTCCGAAACGTTTCTCATGAATTTCCTGAAATTTCTAATACGGAAACGTGAAAATGTCTATTGAGAGAGAGTTTCCGTGCATCATAGCACACATATATATACACATACATTTAACACACACACACACATATATATGTATACACATATATATATATATCTTAATAAGGAAAATAACACACATACACACATATAACTATTTAGTAGATATATTATTATGAAAGTATTAAAATATAAGGAAAATAACACACACACACACACACACATATATATATATATATATATATATATCTTAATTTTAAATTAAACAAATAAAAAAAGCTAGGTAAAGAAAAAAAAAGGCTGTGAAATGATACTTTTAGCTATCTAGTATGGAATCATTCCTTTCTTTTTTTAATAATGGCTAACAATTCGCCATTCGCTCATAGATGAGCAATTGTCGTAACACTGGGATAACTTATTCGTAATTGACTTTGTTGAACTTATACCAGACAAAAGCAAGCGGAGAAAAACTTATATTGAATCTATAATTAGCGCTGTAAATAATACCTGGCATCAGCTCACTGGTAGGAAACAAGCTCTGCAGCATTTCCTCTCTTTCAACAAGAAAGTCCTCAGCAGAAAGGGACTCACTAATCCCAGTCTCCTCAACGAACACACGAGCTGCTTCAATTGCTTTCTTCCCCATCATTTTAGCTTTCAGAGACCAATCAAAAGTTTTGTTATATCTAACCAGTATTTGTTCCTGGACTTCAGTATAGAATTTCTCTGTATCTGACAAATGCAGTAGTACTATTTTTATCAGATAATAAAGCTTGAGAATCATGGGATCCAAAATACTAAGTCTAGATCTAATTGCCTAACCAAAAAAAAAAAAAAAATCACAGAAAGCAGATGCCACATATTGACATAAATTAACACGCTTTACAAACATGAGAAACAATCCCATTTACAGTAAAACATTAAAATGTCAATCAGACTCCAAAAATCTAATTTGTTACAAAGAACTAAAAAATTTTAAAAAAAAAAAACAAACACAGAAGAAGATAAACCCAAACAAAGAGCAAAATAGTGGAGAATGAAGAGAAAGTGTTGGATGAAATTACCGAGTAACAGGCCATCCATGTCGAAGATGACGTGAGTGATGGGTTGTTTTACTGAAAGTGTAGTAGAAGAATTAGCCATTGCAAAGCAGCAGTTGAAAGATCTAAGCTGGAGTGGAAAGTTTCTTGCAATTGCGAACATTCAGGGGCTGCTCAAATAGTCAAGTAAATAGTAACCACAACAGAAGTAGTACCCTTGGGCCAAATCAATAATACTAGTATATTTACTTAAAAGTGATATTAAGCTCCGATTTATTTGAGAAAAATATTTTATTTTGAAAAATATTTTGTTTTGGAAAATATTTTTTTACCTGAAAATATTTTTCAACGATGTTTGGTTATAATACTAGAAAAATAATTAAAAAATATCATTTTTTGTGACATCAACACTTTTTATTTATCTAATCTATATTTTTTACAAATGAGAAAAGAAGGAGATAGAAAAAAATAAGGAGAAAATAAAAATAATAATGGGAAAGAAAAAAAAAGGTAAAAATGAGAATAAAATAAAAAAATGAGAGAAGATAAAAAAATTTAAGGAGAAAATAAAA
>CATIWM010609072.1:0-10381 GCA_949671775.1 Mallotus repandus | reverse complement strand
TACTATAGCGGTTATTAATAAACGTATCAATTACAAAGTTTTTATTTCTTAAATGAGACCAAATATTTCCAAGATATTATTTTCAATTTTATTAGTAATGTTTATAACATAATTTGATTGAATTAAACGCTATTTTGAATGATTGGTTTTAAACGTCCATCTCGGGCTACTTGAGACGAGGTGTGACAAACTTTGTCACGACCCGAACCCTAGACTCATCCGGAACTCATAGCAAGCCTTAAACACAATTTACACCTCAAACATAATCACAAAAGTACCTCATAATTAAAAATTTTAATAACATAAAGAAATCTCCATATTTAATATATCAATAAAATGTTTTACAAATATTCAAATACACAATCTCAATCAATGGTTATTTGAAAACATACTACAACAACACATAGTACTACTGCAACGTCTAAAAATACAAGAGAATAATGGTTCAAGATTTACATAAATCGGTTGGTGAAGAAAGAGTTCGGCGAAGAGCAATACTAGGAAAGGTTTGACGAGAAGAATCCTAAAAAATAATTGAGGGGGTCAGACCTCACTGAGTGAATTATTATTATATGTATGCATGTAACCTAATGCACGTACACACAAGTATCAGTAACAATATTCGTATATTTATATTATATAAATATACATACAACTCACATAAGTGCTTGAAAATATTTTTTTCGTATTTTATTTTACTGGATGATTGAAGTAGAACCCTAAAAATTCACATCCTCAAATCACAGAATCCTCACTGGCCAACAGACTCATTTAGTTCCAATAATATTCTCTTATCCAATAGTAGGTGGACTGGCCCCGAGACCCTGAAAGGTCCATCGAGCTACAGTAGTCCGCACGACCGGTCTCGAGAGCCTGAAAGGTCCATCGAGCTACAACAGTCATGCATTTCAATAAAACGTCCATAATTCAAATAATAAATTCCATAATATCAATCAATTATCACACCTAGTATTCTAACATATCGGTGCGCACACAGTCGTAGTGTAGCTCACTAGGTAGCACGTTCTATGACTATCCTCCAAAAATATTTTATTCAAAATAAATAAAAAAATCATATTAAATATGAAAAGCATCCAAATTACGAACATAAAGTTTGCATTTAAATATGATAATGATAATGATAATAATAATTAATTAATTATTTAAATTTAATGCAAACTCATATATTAAATTCATATCATTGAAATAAGGATGCTAACATTAATTTCTATATGTCATTCATACGTATAATAATAACTCACAGTTTGAGTGCGCTCTTCTATTCTGGTTCGGCTGGCCCGATCTTGAAGGCCTAGCTCTCGGTGCAGCTAAAACGAAAATAATAATAAATAAATAATTAGAAATAAATTTCTAATTTTTTATACTCTAGAGATTTCTAAAGAATGACTCAATCTAGGATATGACTCGACTAAAACTCAAAACTTAGGACCGACCCGATGTCACGTTTTACGAGAATTCTACCGAAAATTCGGCAAAGTTTCCTTTGTAAAACGGACATCTCTCTACTAAAAGTAGAGTCATTCATGTACGCAAACACACTTCAAAATATCCACATTATTCAAAATCTCGGGTTGGGCCCTCGAACTATGAATTACGCCCAACTGTGAATCAATACATCCAAAGTCAATAAAATAATATAATTTCCAATAATTCACCAAAAATCATAAAAATTCATTTAAATACCACAATTCAATTTATTTACATAATAAAAAGTATAAAAGACATTTATTTCCAAAATAAATAATAAAATCCTAATTTATAATCAAATTCCATTAGTAAAATATATTTTTCCAAGTTTTGTAATTAAATAGCATTAATTACCAATAATTATTTAAATTGTTAAAATACATAATAAAAATAACTAAAAACTCATTTAAGCATAAAATATAATAGATAAACTTATTATTCATATATTTTTTTCAGAATTTACTAATAATTAGCTAAAAATAGGAAATAATTCATAAAAATTATTTTAATACTATTTATTACTCAAAAACTATCCAAAACATAATAATTAATAATAATTTCAACTAAAATATAAAAATGACTAATTTATACTAATTTTTCCAAAAATTCATTTTTCACATAAACCTTTGAAAATTCATAACAAAAATTCTACACATAATTCTAATAAACTTCCTCCATGAAGTTTAATCTACATAATATATAGAATTTATTAAAAATATAAAAGATTTTCGACCCGGGACTGTCCGGAACAGTACCATGAATAGTACCCGATGCTAGGAAAAATTCGAAATTCTCAGAAAAATAAGTAAAATCATCTTTAGCAAGCTCTCAACCTCTAGATCAAATAATCTCAAAGCAATTATATCAAATCAAATCAAATTAAAGCTTAAATAAACAAATTAACTAAAAATACCCAAATTGAATTTCTACAAAATCATGTGCTTACCGTAGTTACCCGGCCGAATGGAGTTGAGAAAATCAAAGCCCAGGTCGTAAGAAAGAGATTGAGCTATCAAGCTCGGCCTGAGGACACCGGAAAAATCGCCGGAGAAGAGAAAAAGATCTGGCCAAAATGGAAATCGGAGAGAGGAGAGGGAGAGAGAAGAAGATGGCGACAGTGAGAGAAGGAGCTAGCTGTCTGGTGGCGATCCGGACGTTGGCTGGCAGGCATGGGTGGCTGGCTGGTTCGGTAATGGCAGGAAGAAGAAGAAGAAGAAGAATAGGCCGAAAATAAAGCTTTTGTGTTTTTTTTGTACTAATAATAATAATAATAATAATAATACTAAAATAATAATTTTAAAATAATTTAAAATTAAAATATCCTCTATCCAATTATTCTCACCACACATATGGATATCTACGCACTTAAAAATTTTAAAGTGTATTAAAATTCACTAAGTCAATAATTTAACATAAGTAGTAATAATAATAATAATATTATTATTATTAAAATAATACTCGACACAAAATTTTAAATTTAATTTCATTAATAATTAAATATCACAAATTAATAAAAATAAAATAATTATTAACACTGCAAATTTCAAATTTTAATTTTATAATTTATAAAAAATTCAGGTTATAACAGGTGGAAATTTTTACATTCTACCTATTTATTTCTACACTTTTTTTTACATTTCAAGTTACATAATTACCCTTTGTTTAGAATGTTTATTTTTTCATTGACTGCTATTCTTAAACTATACTCTTTTTAATTTTTTTATCTAAATTTATTATTTAATGTTTAAAATTATAAAACTACTTATGCTTGAGCTTAATCATTTTTTTTGCATTAAAAAACTTAGTTTAGTCAATTATTTTTTTATAAGTACTCTTTACCTTTTAATTTATTTAGACAATTATAAAACTTGCACCAATTATAAAAAAAAATAATAACAATATTTTTTTTCACTTTAAATGAACATTCTTTTTGAACAATTTTTTAATATCATATGCACATTATTTTATTTTTATTTTTCTTATCATAATTTTTTTTAAATAATATAAAATCAAATTACATGATTAAAACATATATTATAAAAATTCAACAAAAATGTATCATATAAAAAATTGTTGTAATTCTAATTTTTAAGACAAATATTATAACATATTAATAATAGAAAAGTAATTAAGTGTTATATTTTTTTTATCAAATAGACTTTTTCGTAGTATAATTTAATTAAATTTTTTGTTGGGATATATTTATCTAAATTACATGTAAATTGAGTTTAGCTCTATTCATTGAATTTATGAATACTTTTTATATGATGAATTATTGTTGAATTTTTATAATGATTTTTTTAATCATATAATTTGATTTTTAAATTATTTTTAAAAAATGATGATACAAATAAAAAATAAAATTATTTGCATATGATATTTAAAAAAATATCTTCATAAAAAATAAAATATCTATTATTTATTATAATTGGTGCAAATTTTACAATCATGATAAGTTAAATTTAAAGAGTACTTATAAAAATAACAACTAACTATATTAAATTTTATTAACGCAAAAAAAAAAACCTCAATTACAAGTAGTTTTAAAATGTTAAACATCAAACAATAAATTTGAAAGGAAAATGAAAAAAAAATGGTAGTTTAGTAATTGTAATTAATAAAAGAATAAAAATTTTCAGCAAAAGATAATTATGTAATTTATAATTCTAAAAAAAATAAAGTGCAAAAATTAATGGATAAAGTGCAAAAATCTTCACAAAAAATATTGAGACGGTTAATTTCTCTTAATTTAATTTGAATTAATTGAAACTTCTATAATATCAGGAATTATTAAACCAAGTTGTCACCTAAACAATGCAACCAATTATTTTTACCTACAAATTCCTATCTTCAACCAATTATTAAACCAAGTTGTCACCTAATCACACCTATGATAGACTTCAGGCCAATGCTTGATCTGGTCATGAGGTGATCCCGCATCACCAAAACCACCGTCTGCACCGGCATCCCCACCATCATCATGTACAAATCCTTGATATCAAATTCAACATTCTATTTTAAAAATGCAAAAATCTAATTAAGTTGAATTTTATTTAATTTTATATCTGAAATGCTTACAATTGTTAGAATTTAATTTCTTTAATGTAAAAATGTCTGACATAATATTTTTTTCAAAAAATTAAGAAAATAAAATATTTCAAATAAGTGTTTACTTTAAACTATTAGTACTTAGAGTTCATTAGATTTTAACTAATTCAATTTAATTCAAATAAAATTATAAAAATAGCAAAAATCTTCTTGCAACTATCATCATTCAAATTCAAGACTTTGGCATGCGGATTAGTTAATATGATAGCCACATTGAATAAAGTTAATAATATGTATATATTTTTTTAGTCTTGTTACTGGAAACATTTGCATTTGAAATATTAATATGAATTAGTTTTTAATTAAATTTTCCAGTTAAAAAGAAGTAAAAACTAAAATGTCTAAATTATAGGCACCGCGATTAAGCCTGTACTGTAAGATAAAACAAACCAACCAGAAGTCGCTCATAAGACCAAACATGAATGCCAAGAAACTGAGGAGGAAAAGAAATGCAACAAAAATCATCATAAAAACCATAATAATGGTAAATAAAAATATTTACTGGATGCAAGTGGGAAATTACAATTTAAAAAATTGATGTATAAACTTGTTGTTCATACCTTGAATTAGCTTAAGAAATAATTAAACTTGTTGTTCAACCTTACTAGTTATATATTTGAAATGTATGAAAAATAAAGAAAAAGTCGGTCCACGAGTGTTCTAATGGTAATTTATTCACAAAAAAATTATGAGGTACGAAATTTGAATTTATAAAATTTATTACAATTTAGATTATTTGATTTCTCAATTAATTTAAAAATAAATTAGCAATGATGTTTGATCTAGTGGCCAAACGTTTACGACACCACTCGATAGTTCCTGGTTTTGAATGCTCTCATAAAAATTACAAATAAATTATAAACTGCATATTCTTATAAGGCAAAAGGTAAAAAAATCTTACAACTTATATGAGAAGAGTATATAGCACCTTAAAGTTAATGTTGACTCATCGAAGCCCCTGAATTTTTAAAAACAGCTCAAATAGGTCCCTTTTTTAACAGTGACTTAACAGAAGTTAAATTTTAGTTTCTGGAACTACAAACAGTGCAAAAAAGGCATCAATATTTTATTTTAAGACAATTAAACCATAAATATTTTTAAAATTCAAAATATTAATTTATTTTTATTAATTAATATTTTATTTTGAATTTATTTTTGAGTCCAAAATTATTTTTTAATAAATTATTTATTTTAAAACATATATAACTTATTTTAAAAAATAATAATTTAAAGTATAAAATTATTTGCCGAATTCATTTCATAGTGTAAAAATTATTGCAAAAAAAATTACTGACATGAAATATTTTGAAGTATATATTTTTCTGAAAAGTGATCTTATAGTGTAAAAATTTTGCTTCTTGTGATAATATGAATCAAAATACTTTATCTTTTAAATAAAATGCTCTATAAATTTTTTTTATGATAAATTTGCATTTTATCGGTCAAATAAAATTTAATAATTTTTATAAATAAAATTTTATTGGTTAAAAATAATTTATTAACTTTTCCAATCAACTAAAATTTAATAGTTTTTCTACATAAAATTTTATTAGCCAAATAAAGTTTAATAATTTCTTAATAAAATTTTATTTGGCCAGTAAAGTGTAGAATTTATTTAAAATTATTATAGACCATTTTTTAAAATAAATTATTTATATGTACAAAATAATTTCAAAAAATAATTAAACTTTTAAAAATAATTTTACAATTTAAAATAAATTTATAATAAAAATATTAATTAATAAAAATAAAAGAATATTTTGAATTTTAAAAATATTTAAGGTTTAATTGTATTAAAATAAAAGACTAAGGGCTTTTTTGTACCTTTTATAGTTCCGGAAACTAAAACATAACTTCTGTTAAGTCACTGTTAAAATAGGGGCCTATTTGAGCCATTTTTAAAAGTTCAATGGCTTCAATGGGTCGATAATAACTTTAAGGTGCTATATGCTCTTTTCATATAAGTAGAAGGGTTTTTTTGTACCTTTTACCTTTTTATAATTACTTATCATGTATTATAATTTTTTAGAAATTTTAATATGAATAATTGTGTAATATGTGTTAGATTTACTTTGAATCTTGATAAATGATACTTCGTTGTGAAGAAGGGATAATGTGAAAAATATGACACTTGATCATACTCACATGTTAATGATTGAAGTAGATGTCATGGACTTGTTGGAACTTGAAAAATAAAGCAATGCAATGCAATTAAGAGAGGTTCTATTTTTATTGGCAAAAGGTAGAAAAAACCCTTCAACCTATATAAGAAGAGCATATAACACCTTAAAGTTAATGTCAACTCATCAAAGTCCCTGAACTTTTAAAAACAGCACAAATAGCCCTTAGAACTACAAAAGGTGCAAAAAAGTCCTTAATCTTTTAGTTTAATACAATTAAACCCTAAATATTTTTAAAATTCAAAATATTCATTTATTTTTATTAATTATCATTTTATTTTAGAATTTATTTTGGAGTCTAAAATTATTTTTTAATAAATTATTTATTTTAAAGCATATATGACTTATTTTTTTAAAAAATAATTTAAAGCATAAAATTATTTGTCAACTTCATTTCATAGTGTAAAAATTTTGCAAAAAAATTACTGATATGAATTATTTTAGAGTATATATTTTTTTGAAAAATGATCTTATAGTGTAAAAATTTTGCTTCTTGTAAACATTATCATATGAATCAAAATAATTTATTTTTTAAATAAAATGCTCTATTGTAATTTTTTATGATAAATTTACATTTTATTGGCCAAATAAAATTTTATTCGTTAATGAAATTTGATAATTTTCTAAATAAGACTTTACTAGCCAAATAAAATTTATTAATTCTTCTTAATAAAATTTTAATGGTTAAAAATAATTTATTAATTTTTCCAATCAACTAAAATTTAATAGTTTTTCTAAATAATGTTTTATTAGCCTAATAAAGTTTAATAATTTTTTAATAAAATTTTATTTGACCTGTAAAGTGTAGAATTTTTTAAAAATTTATAATAGAGCTTTTTTTTAAAAATAAATTATTTATATGTACAAAATACTTTTTAAATAATAATTAAACTTTTAAAAATAATTTTACAATTTAAAATAAATTTTATAATAAAATATTAATTAATAAAAATAAATGATTATTTTGAATTCTAAAAATATTTAGGGTTTAATGATAATAAAAGAAAAGATTAAGAGCTTTTTTGTACCTTTTTGACATGACCCAAAGCCGGAGGTCATGCCCGGCGGTAGAGAACGGGAATTCACATGAATCTAGAACCCGTACCAAGCCTAAACCACAACTTACACACCAAATACAAATACAAATTTTATCAAAGAATTAAAACTTTTTCAAACATAAAGAATCTTTTATAAATAATATTGTAATAAAATATTTTTACAAGCAGTCAAATACAAGATCACTGTCAAAATCATCATAACATATTACAACAAGTACATACTACTACTGCAGCGTCTAAAAAATACAAAGAAATAACAGTTTAAAATTTACATAAATCAGCCGGTGAAGAAAGAGTCCGGCGGGGAATGTCTGAAAAGAGGAATCCTAAAAAATAATTGAGGGGAATCAAAGCTCACTAAGTAAATCATTATTATATATATGCATGCAACTTAAGGATACAATCACGCAAGCATCATAATAATATTTATTTATATTTATGTTTATTTAATTTATACATGCATTCATGCAAATGCTCAAATACATTTTCATACAAACAAGACACAAGTGGAAGTGGAGGATTGGAGTAGAACCCTAAGATTTTATCGTAACCTCAAATACTGTACCACACTGATCATTAAATTTCCTTGAGTCCAACAATATTTCTCTTTACCAATTAGGTAGTAGACCGGCCCCGAGATCCTGAAAGGTCAACCGAGCTGCTGCAGCCTTATTCCTCTCTATCAAAATTCTCAAAAATCATTTTAACCATAAATCCATGCCATATAATCTCATATCAAATAAAAATTAATATCCTACCATCTAACGTACTGGTGCGCACACAGTCCTAGTGTAGCCCACTAGGTAGCATGTTCCATTATTATCCTCCAAAAATAAATATAACATTAAATAATAAAATCATAACAATAAATAGGAATAACATCCAATTCTGAAATACAAAATGCACATTTATGTTATTGATATATATATATATATATATAACATTAACACTACAATAATCACAGTTAATAAAAAGGCTAATGCAATCATAGCATATCGACATAAAAACTTGGATGCTAGGTAAGGATTTCTATATGACATGCATACACATAATAATAACTCACAGGTGGAATGCGCTCCTCGGTACTGACGCGATTGGCCTTGTCCTGGAGGCCTAGCTCTCGGTGCGGCTATAGAAAAATAATAATAAAAATAATTAGGATTAAAATCCTAACCTTATACATTCTATATTTCTAAGGAAAACTCGATCTAAGGCACGACTTTAATAAAACTCAAAACTTAATACAAACCGATGTCATGTTTTACGAGAAATCTACTGAAAATTCGACAGAGTTTTCTTTGTAAAACGGATATCTCTCTACTAAAAGTAGAGTCATTCCTGCACAAAATCACACTTCAAAAATATTCACAATTCAACATCTCGGATTGAGCCCCAAAATTACACTTTATGCCAACCAAGAACTAACACAACAACATATATAAAAACAATATAATTTTTCTCAAATCACTAATATATCATAAAAATTTAGTTAACTAATACAATTTATTTATTTGTATAATAAAAATGTAAAGAAAATTTACTTCCAAATAAATAATAAAATTCTAGTTTATAAATAAAATTTCGTTAATGGAATCAAATTTTCATTTTTACAACTAAATTAGCTTTAATTATAAATAACAATTTAAATCACTCAAATATATCATAAAAATAATAAAAGACTCATTTAAGCTTGAAAATAATAAATAAATTTATTATTCATTTATTTTTCCAAAATTACTACTAATTAACTAAAAATTAGAAATTAATTATAAAAATTATTTTTATACTTTTATTATTTAAAAATAGTCTAAAACAGAATAATTAACTATAAATTTAATTAAAATTAAATAATTACTAATTTCTAATAATTTTCTAAAAATACATTCTTAAACACAATCTTTAAAAATTTATATCATAAATTCTATACATAATTTCACAAAACTCTCTTAACAGAGTTTACTCTACACAATTTATAGAATTTACTAAAAATATAAAAAATTTCGGCTCGGAACAGTAACCTGAACCCGGAATAGTAACCGAAATCCAACCATCTCAAAAAATTATGAACCATACATCAATAGAAATATTTCAACCTCAATTTCATTTTATATAACTGTAACTGAGTCCAATTTTAACTCAATTGAAAGAATTTAACAAAAAATGCTAAAATCAAATTATCTAAAATTGAAGCGGTTGCCAGTGTTACTCAGTGAAATTGATTGAAGGGAATTGTTGCCTGGATGGAGAGGAGTCGATCAAGACTGACGGCATCATCAGAGGTGGCCAGAGGCTGCGCCGGGGACCGTTTTCCTCCTTAGTTGCCTGAAAAAATGCAAAGAAGAAGAAGAAGAAAAAGAAGAGGTGGCCGGAGGAAGGTGGCTGTTGGCGATGTCGTCTGAGGCTGACCGAAGACCAATGGAGGTTGGTTGGTGCAGCGACAGTGGCTCGAGATGGTGGCTACGGGAAAGAGAAGAAGAAAAGAAGAGGAAGGAAGAAGAAGAAGAAGAAAAGAAGAGGAAGGAAGAAGAAGAAGAAGAAAAAGAAAAA
>CATIWM010609054.1:0-11895 GCA_949671775.1 Mallotus repandus | reverse complement strand
GATCCTCCTCCACAATGTGGCCACGACGGAGCAACCCACCGCCGCGTGTTCTTAAAAGAACAGGTCCTCGAAGAAGACCCCTGAAACGCCGTCTATATGTATCCAAGTAAATTTTACGCTTGCTTCTTTCATTTTCATCACCAACTAATCCAACTATTGCTTCTGCAGGTGGGTCGTATAGTCCGTGGGCTCTGTCGCTGAGCTTGAACACAAGGTAAGCTGAATATAACGTTGATGGAGATAGCAATTTTGTACTCATTTTGCCACTGATTTCTAGCCAACACACGTTGATAAGCTCCGCTACCTCTGCAAATCTGTTTAC
Source organism: Mallotus repandus (assembly GCA_949671775.1). Classification (NCBI taxonomy): domain Eukaryota; kingdom Viridiplantae; phylum Streptophyta; class Magnoliopsida; order Malpighiales; family Euphorbiaceae; genus Mallotus; species Mallotus repandus. The sequence continues at coordinate 11,573 of CATIWM010609054.1, read as the reverse complement.
ACAACAAAAACATCGATCAAAATTCATAATTATGAAGAAATTGATAAGAGATACAATACAGGAATAAGAGAGAAAAAAAAAAAAACCTGGAATCAGGGTTAGGGTTCCATCTCCAGTACGCAGGAGTACTACCCCATATAATCTTCAGATCTCTTGCAGAAATCATGTAAATTTTCTTCCCACTCCATTTATCCAACGCAACACTCTGCTAATAACATTGATAATTAATAATAATAATAATAATAATAATAATAAAAAGATTACTCATCAAAACAGAGTCATGATCTTGAGGGAAAAGTTAATAACCCTTTTGCCGTTATCGATGATGATGGGTTTTTGGCAAAGGCTGCGAAAGAGATCTTTCTTGGACGATGCAGAAGACAACAAAGAAGGATCAGAGGATTGAGAGATAATAGAGTAATGATCGTGAGGCAAGAATCGGTCCCAGACGGTGTCTGATAAAGAAGCGTTCTTGAACTGGGACGACACTGAGGAAAAAAAGCAAGCTTCGGGAGGACTAGTAAACGACAGGACGTTGGCTATGCAACCTTCTGGCAGAGTGGACATGTCTCTTCCTCGGTTGTTTTCCATCGCTGATGATGGTATAATATAAGAACGGTGCTCTGTTTTTGTGCTTTCTTTTTAGATTTCGGATTGCATCTTTTGCACACACTCTTATATATATATATATATATATATATGTCAAGTGCAAGGCATGGCCGTATGGGCCACCTACAGTAGAAATCTTAATTGATAAGTCATATAATGGTAACATATATCTATATATGCAAATAAATAAAAAAATGAATGAATTGGCAATCTTAGATTATATCTTTTGAGAAAAAAAAAAAAAAGGCAACCTTAGCTGCTAAGTTTATGATATTAGTTACGGGTGAAATTTTTTTATATAATATTGATATTTGGATGGTACGGGCGAGGTATTGGTTCGAAATAGTCGGTGTACGGTTCAACTATGGATAGAAGTGGATCGAAATTGCCTCTTCTTTCTTTTGGTTTTGGGCTAGTTCCTAAGTTTGAAGCCGATTTGTAAAAATTTGCAAACCTATCATTTTAGTCCATTTTTTAAATCTTCACATACCTGTCTTAATTTCATAAATTAATTCTTTCCTCTGTTTTATTTTAATTATCTTTTAAAAAAATTAAATTTATTTCATTTTAATTATCTTTTTTAATTTACAAATAAAAAATAATTTTTTGTTTCTAATTTTACTCATATCTTAGTTTTAAAATAAATTTTCTATTGGAGTAATTGTGATTTACACTAACTTTTAGACTTTTTAAAAGAGAACTATATAGTCATTTGCACCTATAATTATATCTATTAAATATGATTCTTAATCTTTATGACATTATCTTAAAAGATAATTGAAATGAAACAGAGGGAGTAACAACTATAACCCAATTTTGATATTGATCAAAATTAAGTTTGAGAGTTATATTAAGGAGTACAATATGCATGTATGTTTTCACAAGTTTTACCTTTTTTTTTTGTTGCCTTTTTCTAATTGCATTTGTTTTTGGGTAGTTATGGTTTAAATCATACACTGTTCTAATCATATAGATTTAAAAATTCTTAGGATCAGTGTTGCTGCTTTTAGTTTTTTTTTTTAATGCTATGATGTAATTCAATTAAAGTAAAACAAAGGATAGAGTTGGACTTAATTTTGACCAAAATTAAAATTGGGCTAAAATTGCTATTAATGTGTAAAGTTAGAATAAATATGTTAAAATTTTAAAAATGGGTTAAAATTACACCAAATTATACGGATTTTAATTTTTTAGATCAATTTACACACACATATATATATATATATATATATATTTGAAAAGAAATATTAATTTTTTAGTTATTAACTTTCACGATTGAGTACATCAATTAAAAACCATTCCTGATGATCAAACATAGAATGAGACGCCTTTCCACACAGATGAGTTGCCTCATTCGCAAATCTTCTAACAAACCTAATATTCTGAAAGTGAGATAACAAAGAAACACAGTCATTAAAAATGATTCCTACAGTTGAAACATCAACAGGAGCTTGAACACTCTGGACCACTTGAAGAGCATCTGACTCCTAACTGAAATTGTCATAATTCTGAGATTTTAACCAGGATAAAGCTTATGCTTCCTTTGCAGTATAAGATCCAATAATCCGCTTAGAAGTGGCTTTAATAAATTGTCCCTAGTCATAACGCATAATTAATCCTACCCCTGCATATCCAGAAAAAGAAACCGTTGCATCCACATTTACTTTGAAGTGGCCTGAAGGTGGTTTTGTCCATACCACATCTCTGCCAACATCAGTCTGACCTGGATCCATATTGAGAACCCGGTGATTGCGGTGGGTAGAAAACCGCCATTGACTTAACAATTGGCCAGATGAATTAACTAACCTGTGCATAGACCAACTCTGTCTTCGCCACACCCAACTATTACATTGATTCCAAAGTTGCCAACAAATCATCCCAAACAATGACCGTTCCTCCATAGTTAATCGGGACAACATATGAAATATCCAGTCCGTAATAGAAGAAGGTGTATAACACAGTACAGGCAATCCAGAACAATGCCAGACTTGTTTAGCATAAGAACAATGAAACAACAGATGCATGTTGTCTTCCATATCAATGAGCCAGACCTGACAAGTAGGATCAATGTTGACACGGCGACCATGAAGTGCGACATTGGTAGGAAGACACCCTGAACAAACTCTCTACAAGAAATTTTGAACCTCAGTAGGTACTTTGAGTTGCCAAATAAGCAAACAGTTATAATTTGAGGACAGACCCATCTCACCTTGCAGTGCTCTATAACAACTTCGAACTGAAAAAAATCCATGACGTGAGAATCGTCAAAACCACAGATCTGGTAGACAATGGTATTTGTAAAATTTGAGTGCTGTCATGGGCATTGAAAAAATTTCGTACTACATCATCATCCCAAAATTTGTCATTAACAGAAAACAAAGTTGACACCAGGGCATGGACAATATCATCTTGTAAAGCAGTAGTGACATAACCTGTTGAAGATTTTAGCAACCAAGGGGCATGCCCAATTAAGGTGGACAGACCATCACCAATCCAAACCCTTGCACCCTGTTTGAGAATCCCCTACATCGACCATAAACTCCTCCATACATAGCTGGGATCGCAGCCCAACTGAGCTTCCATAAAGGAACTGTTTTTATAATATCGAGCCTTAAATAAACGCCCAACTAGAGAATCAGGTTCAGTGTGCAATTTTCATGCTTGTTTGCTTAACATTGACAGATTAAAATCCCACCATTTTTCAAAACCCAAGCCACCAAACTGTTTCGGAACACACAAAGAATCTCACCGACGTGCAAATCCGCAAGCGTACGGAGTCGTGCGAGTAGTAAAAATATTGATCCCACACAGAATGTAAATTGAGTATCGAATTATTCATAATGTTTGTTTGTCTAGACATCGAATATTAGTTTGTTGAATTAAAATAAAAAAAGACAATTAAAAACTAATTTAAAGATTCACAATCCAAAGAAATGGTAGGGTTCTTGAACTCAATTCAACCTTTTAAAAGACAGAATTAAACTCTAAGTCATTTTAAGCATAGTTCATTATGTGAGTAATGTTATGAATCATAGATTTTCCTCTCAGACAAACCTATGATTAACCAAATAAACTAACACCTAGATTTATAGCTCTCACTTACTAAGCGTATTAGAACCTAGTTTAAAGCTCAGCTCTTTAACATTATTAACCATCTAAGTGTCTCTCGACTAATTAGACAATTAATAGGTTATTGCTTGTTTACTCAATGAAACTTATCTCTCAATTAACTCTCATTGTCTAGATTCAATCAAAGGGTGGCCAAACTATTCAAGACATTAAGCAAAGCAAAAACCAATGAACTATGTTTATGAACTTAAATCAAATCATATTAATCACATGGTTGAATTGATTCAAGAACCATAACTAGAAAATCTAGCCACACATGTTGAGTAGAAAAGAAGAAGATGAATGAAGAGAAAATAAATCCATTATTACTGAATTAAAATTAAAATAATAGAATAAGAAAACCCCCTGAAATGGAAGCTTTTCGTCCTCAAACTTCAAACAACTCTATTCTAAACAAAATGAAAAGAACTAGAGAATTCTAGTTTTGATTCTTGGAAAAATAATAAAAAACTAGACTAAGTATAACTTATTTTTATTCTTATGAAGGCCCCCTATTTATAGCCTCCAGCCTCTAACAACTTTTAGGTTCGTTACAATTCAAATCCTATAAAATCTCATTCAATCATCACGCGCATGGGTAATAGCTTGCACAGTTGTGCACACCCACGCGCATGGGTGTGCAGGAACAGTTTTCTTTATGCTGAATCAGGTTGCATGGCTATGTCACAGGGTGCGCGTGACTGTGTTGGCTTTCCAGCAATCAGGCATGGTTGTGCGCACCCAGGCACGTGGCTGCGCAAGAACATATTACCTTTAAAACTCCACTTTTCTTCAAGGATTTAACTTGTGCTTCCTCCAAATCTTCATTTTGACTTTTTAAAATCCTTCAACTACCTCCCAAGTATCCTTATTTCAAAATTCAAACAAATATTGACTAAATAAACTTAAAATTCAACAAAATAAATAAAAAATCCTAACAACTAAACAAAATTAACAAAAAAAAATAAAAGATCTTTAAATTAACTAAATTTATTAAAAATACAACTAATTAGATTCTAATTCCAAAGAAAAGAGTGTTCAAAATACAAGATTTTTCACACTCATTAAATTCCCCCACACTTGAGTTTTTGCTTGTCCCCAAGCAAAACAAGAGAACAACTCATTCATATAAAGAATCAAAATCATCAGTTGGTTTTGACTTGACTAACCATTCTAATCTCCCTTTAATATAAAGTTTTAAGACTATAAATTAAAATAAATAACTCGAGGTCAAAGATGTAGGATTTACCGTGTGCAGAGTAAACTATTCCACTGAATTCATGAAAATGAACAATTAACACCCAAGAAAAATGAAAGTAAATAGGAATTATTTCTACACTTAAGCAGTCCAAAATTCACACATGCAAAGCAACCATATGGCACTCAACTTATTTATTTACTTAAAGTTTTCCCAATCTCAGTATCCCCCACCTTTCCTACACTACTTAGTGTGGATACCTCCAAAAAAGGTCTTTTGGATACTCTTACTCTATAATAGAGCATTGGAGTAGAAGGAGCATAAGAGTTTAAATTTAAGTTTTCAGCTCTAAATGAGTGTGTTTTACGCTCCATCTCGTTTTTTTTAAGAGTAGCTCATAGGTGCCTAAGTACATATGAACTAGACTATCCTAAAAAGAGACTTAATTCCTACTTACAAGCATCTTTCTTAAATATCAAGCATCCAAGTTCAATCATTCAGTGGAACAGTAAGCATTAAGTTCATTAAAAAATAAAAATCCCTAACCATAAGTTATTTTTCTAATTTAGAAGTCAAAACAAAACATTAAAGGAAGATTATCACACTTATTCAAAAAAACCATCTCTGATGAAATAAACTCTTCATAGGAATTGGTTAAAAAACTCAAGTAAAATGAATCTAATAGCATGCATAATTTCAATTTATTGAAAGAAAAACAAATAAACATAAAAAATGCAAAAAGAAAAAGAAAAAGAAAAGGAAAGTGTACTTCCCTTATTTGGATGCAGTTGGAGGCGAGGTGAATGGAAAGATAATCTCTGTTGTTGCTTCAATTGGTCCCTTCAACCCTATGATATGGAAAAATCTTAAGCTCTTTTATTTAGGCTTGAAACTTTTCCGCTCTTTCCTCACATCTTCTTTCAAATTTTTCCATATCATTTGACAAGCTCACAATCATATTAAATTCAAAAGTTAAAATTGAAAATCAAAAAAGAAAATTAAAAAATTTTAATTTCTCCCCCCAACTTAAAATTAGCAATGTCCTCATTGCAAGAACTAGGGCAAAATTTTGCTCTTATTTCGGAATACCCAGGTCACACAGCTGTGCGCTAAAGTTGCATAGCTATGTCTACATCTTGTCCAGCCTCCTACTAGGTTGTACAACTATGCACTGAGGCTCACAATCATGCCTGCTTCTCTTCGTGGCTTCTATTCATGCACAGTTATGCTCACCCAGGCGCACGACTGTTCCTGAGACTTTATCTCTTGATATGATCGAATCAGCCAAATATTCATTCATAAAAGTTGTATAGTTTTGTCTAATATTTCCATAGCACTTTGAATCACCTCAATTGAAACTCTTTAGCTCAAGATATTTCTGAAACACTAAGAGCTGCGCAACTTGAAGTGAAAGCTGCATATGCTGACTTCGACTCATGCTTTGAAAAAAATGGACTTGTATTTTAACAAATAATATCAATTTAGAAAGCTACAAATGTCTAATTTAATTGTCTAGAAGACCTCTTTCTCATTATAAAACTCTAAAGCTATCAAAAGCTTCATCGAATCTTAGAGGTCGAATTAGCCCCTCTTCTGCATTTCCTAAAAAAAATCACTAAGGGGAAAATCATGAGTTTTTAAACTAAATGAAGAAAGAAAATTAAATAAGAAAGAAAATTAATAAAGAAATCAAATTAAACAAAATAAAAAGCTTGTTTGAGCCCCCAATAAGCTCTGGTTTAAGGTCTTTAAACTAGACCATCGTCATGTCTTCACAGTCCTTAAGGAACATGCTCCCCATAAGTATGAGCATCCTTCACTTTTAGCCTCCATATTGTATACTTTCTCCTCTTTTCAACATTGGAATCAACAACCTTGCACTATGAAATAAATGAATTTGGAGGTGGCTTTGATTTGATATCTTGAGTTGGTTGGATTGAATTCTTCTCTCCATCATGTTTAGCTTTGAAATTGAACTCCTTTTAGTTTTGGGTGAGTTTGGATGATATGATCACAGGTAAAGTTTAGTCCTCTCCTAGAAAAGTGTACCTCAAATTGGGTAAAGGTTTTAAGTCTAACTTTGGTGGTTTTATGGTTAAAGGTGGTGTAGGTTCAGTGTTTGGTAATTGTATGTGGGGTAAGTTGGATTGGTGTTTGAGGTCTATGTCATCTTGAGAGGATTGCACCTGAAAACACTTCTCAATATTTTCAATTTCCACAGACTTTGCCAACCTTCGTCGTTGGACTTCACTCACACATTCATCCACAACATCAATTCTTAAACATAAATCATTGTCGGAGGAATATTTTATACCTTGGTAAACATCGAACTTATAACTTTCATCTCTCACTCGTAGTGTGAGTGTTCCATTAAAGACATCAATTATGGCTTTTGCATTGTAAAGAAAAGGCATACCAAGAATTAAGGGAACATCTTCATCCTCTTTAAAGTCTAGAACAACAAAGTCAACTGAAAAAATGAATTTTCCAGCCCTTACTAGTACATCTTCCATTATGCCTTTTGGTTCCTTCACTGTCCTATCTGCAAGCTGCAAGTGGATGCTTGTGGGTTTTGCCTCCCCTAATCCCAATTTCCTGTAAATTGACAAAGGCATAAGATTAATTGAAGCTCCTGAATCACATAAGAGTTTTTAAAATTTTAAATTTCTAACAGAATATGGAATAGTGAGACTCCTTGGATGCTTCCTTTTTAAAGGAAGTTTATTGGAAATAATTGCACTACACTCTTTTGTAAGTGTGATTGTCTTAAACTCCTGTAGTTTCTTTTTATTGGAAATCAGCTCCTTTAAGAATTTTGCATACTTGGGCATATGAGAAAGACATTCTACTAATGGCATATTGATATGAAGTGACTTAAACCTCTCCAAAAAATTTGCAAATTGTTGGTCATGCTCGTGTTTCTTCAACCATTGAGGATATAGAACTTCAAGTTTATAAGGTTGAATTGGTGGTGACTTTGGCTTCTCTTGTTTTTCATTTTGAACTTTTGGCTCCTTCTCTACCTAGACTTCAACCCATTCATCTTTATATTCTTTCTCCCCTTCCTTCTGCATCTTCTCATACTCCACTGTTGCTTTTGGGGTTTGTATCTCTGTTCTGCTTCTCAAGGTAATTGCTTTCAACTGCTCATTTGGATTCTTTTCGGTGTTGCTTGGCAATGAACCTTAGTTTCTCATTGACAAAGAGTTTGCCAATTGCCCCACTTGCATCTCCAAATCATGAATAAAGGAAGAGTGATTTTTAAAGATTTGATCAAATTTACCCTCCAATCTTTTTGTAGTTTCATCTTGTTGATTCATTTTTGTTGAGATTACATCCATGAACTTCTTTGTAACTTCATCTTGTTGGTTCATTTTTGCTGACATTACATCCATGAATTTCTACATCCATGAATTTCTCCATCTTGCTTTCCCAAGTGGCCCCTGAAGATGAACCTTTATCCTGCTGATAATATGATTGCTGATGATGAGCATTCTGACTTCCAAAACCTAGTGACGCTTGTGGTCTCCACTAGTTGTTTCCTTGATTGCTCCAAGAGAGATTTGGATGGTTTCTTCAGCTAGGATTGTAGGTGTTGCCATGCACTTGGTTCTGCTGCCCTATGAAGTTATTCACATAGTTCACATTCTCCATTGACAGTCCTTGCATTATTTGGCATTCAATAGTTGGATGATTACCTTGACACAATTCACAAGAAAAAGATAAGTGAGATGTACACACAATATTAACACCTATTTTTTCTATTCTCTTGGACAAAGCATCCAATTTTGCATCTATCATGGTTAATCTGTCGACTTCAATAGACCCTCATTTCTTAGGAATGGCTCTCTCATTATACTAGAGGCTCTGTGTGTTGGCCATTTCCTCAAAAAGGTCTAAGGCTTCTTCAGGTGTTTTTGACATGATGGTTCCTTCAGCTGTTGCATCTATGTTCACCCTCACTGATGGATTGACACCTTTGTAAAATGATTGAGCTAAATCCCACTAAGGTATCAATTGAGGTGGACATTACCTTTGAAGATCCTTAAACTTGTCCCAGCACTCGTAGAAGCTTTCTTCCTCTCTTTGATAGAAAGAATTAATCTTGTTTCTAATCTTCAAGACTTTAGCTGGTTGAAACTACTTGTTGAAGAAAGCATTGTATAGCTCTTGCCAAGTGTTGATGGAATTGGGTGGTAAGCTTGTAAACCACCTTTTGGCTTTATCCATGAGGGAAAATGGAAAGAGAATAAGCCTAATTGCTTTAGGCTGCACTCCATTCATCTTGAAGGTTGAGTAATATTCCAAAAATTGGGTCATGTGACCAATTGGATCCTCATGTGGTAGTCCACTGAATTATCAGTTCTGGATCATTTGAATCATGGCGGGTTTGATCTCAAAATTATTCGCTGCAACTGCCGGTCTCATAATGGGTGTTTAGTTAACTTGGACATTAGGACTTACATAATCTCGCATAGTCCTCTATCCATTTTGCCCGTTTTGTACTGGAGGCTGATTTCTTTCTTCTTCCCCTCCGTTCATCTTGTTTCTTTGTTGTCTCCTTCTTTTTTGAACTGCCCTTTCAAGCTCTAAATCAAGTGGTATTGGTGGCACTCTTTGCTTGCTTGCATGACGTGTTGTGTATACACTAGCACAAGTCCCTGCAATTTACCACAAATGAAAACAAAATTAAAAATAACATCTAAATCAAACAACACAATTTTTTTAACAATATCAATTTTGGCAATCCCTGGCAACGACGCCAAAAACTTGACGTGCGAATCTGCAAGCGTACGGAGTCGTGCAAGTAGTAAAAATATCGATCCTACAGAGATTGCAAATTGAGTATTGAATTACTCAAAGTGTTTGTTTGTCTAGACACCGAATATTGGTTTTTTGAATTAAAATAAAAAAAGACAATTAAAAACTAATTTAAAGATTCACAATCCAAGGAAATGCTAGGGTTTTTGAACTCAATTCAACCTTTTAAAAGATAGAATTAAACTCTAAGACATTTTAAACATAGTTAATTATGTGAGTAATGTTATAAATCATAAATCTTCCTCTCAGACAAACCTATGATTAACCAAGTAAACTAACACCTAGATTTATAGCTCTCACTTACTAAGTGTATTAGAACTCAGTTTAAAGCTCAGCTCTTTAACCATTTAAGTGTCTCTCAACTAATTAGATAATTAATAGGTTGTTGCTTGTTTACTCAATGAAACCTATCTCTCAATCAAGTCTCATTGTCTAGATTCAATCAAAGGGTGGCCAAACCATTGAAGACATTAACCAAAGCAAAAACCAATGAACTATGTTTATAAACTTAGATCAAATCATATTAAGCACATGGTTGAATTGATTTAAGAACCCTAACTAGAAAATCTAGCCACACATGTTGAGTATAAAAGAAGAAGATGAATGAAGAGAAAATAAATCCATTATTACTGAATTAAAATTAAAATAATAGAATAAGAAAACCCCCTGGAATGGAAGCTTTTCCTCCTCAATCTTCAAACAACTCTATTTTAAAAAAAATAAAAAGAACTAGAGAATTCTAGTTTTGATTCTTGGAAAAATGATAAAAAACTAGACTAAATGTTGCTTGTTTTTGTTCTTATGAAGGCTCCCTATTTATAGCCTCTAGCCTCCAACAACTTTTAGGTTTGTTACAATTCAAATCCCATAAAATTCCATCCAATCATCAACTTAAAATTTGAATTTAAAAAGTTGTTGTAACAGCTGTGCACACCCACGTGCATGGGTGTGCAAGAACAATTTTCTTTGTGCTGAATCAGGTTGGGTGGCTGTGTCACAGGGTGCGCGTGACTGTGTTGGCTTTCCAGCAATCAGGCATGGTTGTGCGCACCAAGGTTGCGCAGGAACATGCTACCTTTAAAACTCCACTTTTCTTTAAGGATTTGACTTGTTCCTCCAAATCTTCATTTTGACTTGTTGAAATCCTTCAACTACCTCCCGAGTATTCTTATTTCAAAATTTAAACAAAGATTAACTAAATAAACTTAAAATTCAACAAAATAAACAAAAAATCCTAACAACTAAACAAAATTAACAAAAACAAATAAAAGATCTTTAAATTAACTAAAATTATTAAAAATGCAACTAATTAGATTCTAATTCCAAAGAAAAGAGTGTTCAAAATACAAGACTTTTCATGCTCATCACTTACCGTTGCCATTGAATACCTTTCTGAAGAGATTTATCTCTACCCACCAGAAGCTATTCATCATTTTTTCCAAAGATCATCACACACACAGATATATATATATATATATATATATATATTGCAATCTGATCTAAAAAATTGTTATTGCATTTTTTTTGGTGGTGTTGTATTTGCTGCTGCTGCATTAATCATCAAAATTGTTATTGCCTTCCAATTGGCTTCTTGACACTAGTGTGGCCAAAATTTTAGAGATTTTTACACAAATAGACACTTTTTTATTTTATTAACTAAAATACATCAATTTTTTTTTAAATTTTTTTACTTATTTTACTCTTTTTATTTACATTAATGCCCATTTTATTTACAAATATGCACCTACTTTATTTTCCTTTTATTTTTATTTTTCTTTTCTTTTTTATTTTTATTCTCTTTATTTTTTACTTCTTTATTCATTTTTCTCTTTTTTAA